>CAUYSK010014711.1:0-34153 GCA_963575035.1 Avahi laniger | reverse complement strand
TACCCTGGTCAAAATGACCATTACTAAAAAGCAAAAAAAAAAAAAAAAACACCACCAAAAAAACAAAACTAGATGTTGGCTGGGATACAGTGAAAAGGAAACGTTCACACTGTTGGTAGGTATATGGATTAGTACAACCTTTCATGGAAAAGTAGATCTACCATAAGCTCCAGCAATCCCACTACTGGATATCTACCTAAAGGAAAATAAGTCATTATATCAAAAAGACAATTCTACTCATATGTTTATAGCAGCACAATTCACAATTATAAAGATATGGAATGAACCTAAGTGCTCATCAATCAATGACTGGATAAAGAAAATGTGGTATATATACCATGGAATAGTACTGAGGCATAACAAGAATGAAATAATGTCTTTTGTAGTTATTTGGGTGGAACTGGAGGCCATTATCTAAGTGAAGTAACTCAGGAATGGAAAATACTGCATATTGTCACTTACAAGTGGGAGTTAATCAATGGTTTTGCATGGTCATACAGAGAAACATAATGTACACTGAAGACTCAGAAGGGTGGGAGGGAGGTGAGAGTTGAAAAATTATCTATCGAGTGCAATGTACACTATTTGGGTGATGAATACACTAAAAGCCCAGACTTTACCACTATATGATTTATCTGTGTAACAAAAAAACCTTGTTTCCCCTAAATCTTTTGAAACTTTTTAAAAAATCATCATATTGTACACAATAAAAAAAATTAAAAACTCTACCATTTTAAAGCATACCATGACATTATAATTTATGTTACTGAGATTTTTATTGTTTTGGAATGATCATTTCCATTTAGCCCTGGGTACTTTATACCATTATGCTAGGAACACTTCCAGTGTAAACATATGCAATTTGTTTTTAACAAATTTTGCTTGGGAAACACAAATGAAATATAACAGTCATTACAGAGTGTCTTAGTTCACTTAGTAAACATGAATTCATGTCTTTAGTTGTCCTTAAAAAATAAAGCAAAACCAAAAAAAAAAAAGAAAGGAAAATAAACAAAATAGAATTGATATAACAAAAAATGGAATCGTTGAAAATAAAAACACATTATACAATTTAAATGGCAAACTAAACAAGTTGAAAAAAATAGTAAACTGGAAAATAAATCTGAGGATTTATTCCATACCCAGGGTGCTGAATAGTGAGAAAAAGAGATTAAAAAAATAAGAGAAGTTAAGAGAATGAATAACTATTAGAGTATGTTGAATAATAGAAGAAGCCAGACCCCAAGTAGTACATATTATACATCTAATTCTATGAAGTTTAAGAATAGGCAAAATTAATCAATGGTAATAAAAGTTAAAAAGAATGGTTACCTCTTGAGACAAAGAGCAATATTGATTTGAAAAGGACACAAGGTAAACCACTAGTGCTCGTACTGGTAGTCAAGGTCTGGGCTGTAGTCACATGGATGTGTACAGGTATGTATATGCAAGCAAAGTTTTTCAAGCCCTATATGTTCAGTTTAGGGACTTTATGAACTTTGCTGGATGTTTCTCATACCTCAAAACAAAACAAAAAGCAACAGAGAAGTTAATAGATATGGTAGATAGAATGAGAAGGTCCAAAATATACCTAAAAGAGGGCCCTCAAAGAGTGAATTGAAACATGTAACGTTAGAAGAAATTATGTCAGATAATTTCTTATAATTGAAGAAAGACCCAAGTTCTCAGAATGAAGAAGCACACAATGTCTATAGAAGGATAAGTTTTAAAATTTAAATAAATGCCACCTGGACCTATCATAGTAAAATTACAGAATACCAAAAACAAAGAAGTTCTTAAAAACAATCATCAGGGGAAGAGAAATTACCTAAAAAGAAACAAGTAGCATAACATCAGATTTCTCTAGAGAGAAAATAATTTTTAGTCTGGTATTATATACCTGAGTAAACTAGCACTTAATGCTAAGGGTAAAAACTGCTTGCTGAAAATTTTTTTTAAGGTATAAAAAAGGAGAACTAGAATGCAAGAAAAGATGTACAGCAAAGAAACTACTAGACATATGAGTAAATCTAAATAAATAATGATTGAAAAAGTAATAATCAATAAAGGAAGTTAAAATGAAAATTTATCAAAAATATAGGATGTTGACGATATGGCAGATTGAATTAAGAGACTCTAAGGTCCAAGTGTTCAAGAGAAGGATAGATACACTGACCAATTTAGACTTTGTTACGCTATGGCAGAGAGAAGATATTTGAAATGCATGTAATTGAAAACAATTTGTATAAAAATATAACAAGAATCATAAACTAATAATTAAAAATAATCTAATAGAAAAGTGGGCAAAGGATATGAAAAGGTAATTCAGAGAATGAAACCTGAATTGCCAATAAATACAGGTGCTCAACTACATTATGAATTCAGGGAATACACAATAGAACAAAAAGTTATGTTTTCATACTCATGATGTTTCTAAAAGTTTTAAAAATCTGATAAAATCAAGTAATGACTATGAACTCTTGCACACTGATTTTGGAAGCATAAATTTTTATAGCCCTTTGGAAAGCAATTTGATAAGCTCTAGTAAATTGGAAGATGCCTCTACACGATGACCCCCAATTTCAACTTCTAGGTATATATCTTTAGACTGCAGCGGTTCTCAACTAGGGTGACTTTGTCTCCCAGGGAACATGCCTGGAAGTATTTGTGGTTGGCACATCTGAAGGCTTGCTATTCACATACAGTGGGGGGAGGCCAGGGATGCTGCTAAATATCCTACGATGCACAGGACAGCCCCTCGCAACAAAGTTAAAAATATCAATAGGGGTAAGATTGAGAAACCACGCTTTAGAGAAAATTACACACACTCTCTTTCTCTTTCTCTCAAGGGAAAATTTACAAGGATGTTCACTGCAGCATTTTTGCAATTTGTGAAAAATAAAAACTGAAAACAATGAAAATGTGTATCATAGAGGAATAGATAAATATACCATGGTGTATTCAGTGAAATATTCTACAGCAGTTAAAATGAATAAATTAGATTTGTCAACATGATTAAAGCACAAGGAGAGTTTTGAGGGACAAGGGCATGTTGCAAAATGAAAAGAATTTATGCTGCCATTCATGTTACATTCTAAAATCACAATATAATACTCTAATATATTTAGGGGAGATTGTTTGCAAACTGGACACAATATTTCCCCTTCCTGCATCCATCTCCATAGAAAGTCCACACCCACACTTAGTTGTGTGACTTGCTTTGGCTAATGGGACAATAGTAAACTTGATGCAATGGAGACTTGAAGAATGCGTGGCAACCGCTTTAATCTTTCCTGCTGCTCTTGGGAACCCTCCTGACCACAGCAATGTGACCCAGCCTGGGCCATTCTGTTGGATGATGAGAGACACTTGGTCAAGTCATTCCTATCACTCCAGCCGACATTGAGCGAATTGCCAGAATGCTTGTGAAGCCAAGCTGGAGATCTAGTCTCAGGACCAGAAAGAACTGCCCAAATGAACCACAGAATTGTGAGAAATACTACATTTGTTGTTTTCAGCCACTAAATTTTGAGGTGATTTGTTACATATCAAAAGATAACTGATACAATTTTTCACGGAGAATACATATGAGGTAAAAGTCTAAAAGTATGGATGGACATATTTTCAGACAAACACCACTTCGGATAATGATTAACCCTGGGCAACGATTCTGAATAATAGCTATCTCCCTGAAATAGGGAAGAGAGTGGAAAGGAAGACGTGAGCTTCCATTGTACCTGTAATATTTTCTTAAAAATAATTATAGAAAGGGCTTCCAGTTTCAGGCCTGACATATAAAGAGCTTGGAAGTCATCTCATTCTTATAATAAGAAAAAGCCTGAACAAATTGAAAATCAATGACTTTTCTTGTACTCATCAGAGAACTGAAGTTGCAAGGCACACTGCCACCCTGAAATCTGGACAGACAGGCATACAGAGAACCACAGCTGAGATCAGCTTTCCTGGAATACCAGCTGCTATGTCCACCAATGGGTAGAAACATGTAACTGGTAATTTTGTTGAAGTGTTGGAGGCTTAGTGTGGACTAGCTCGAAAGCGATCAACACCCAGGTGACATGTTTTAGGAGGTCTCTACACTTTTGTGGGTTTTACCTCTAGAAACTCCACCAGATTCTCATGGCGGAACCAAGAAAAATGATGGCAATGTTTTAAAAGATGGGGGCAGGGGAATTGGGATATATTTCAACATCTTTATCTTCTGGAAACTCTTATCTCTTGCAGTCTGTTACTTTGGAAAATGGGCCTTCGTGACTGACTTGATAAGCTACTGGGATATTTTTACCTCGGGGTCTGAAATTAGTCTTAAGAGATCTTTCCAACACGCAACCTTTTCTAAATTTGATTCTCAGTGCAAGTGTCTCCACAACTTTCAAGAAAGACCTTAATTACAAAAGCCTACATATTGTAAAGTCAATTATTTGCTCCCTTTTTCAAACTCCTATGTCTGGAAACTGGAAGGAGTATAAATCTTTGAAACTTTTACTAAACTTTTCTCAGACTTTCTTTTAATAAAATTGAAAATCAGATGTATGGAGACCACTGACTGTTGGAATGTCATGGGTACACTAAACTAAACTACCACCATTTTGGTTAGGTTGGCCATTAGGCAATTTTTATCATTGTGTCTAAGCTAAAGCTTATCACATTTTATAAATTATCAACAAAAAAATCAAGTTTATTTAGTTCTCAAGTGAGAACTAAATACCATACCATACCATAAATTATATGCACTTTAAGAGACAGCTTTGAGTTGAACGAAGTTGGCATTCGAACCCAGGTCCTTAGAGCACATTTTAAATCCCTATTACTGTTAGATGATTTATTCTAATTTTTTCTCCACAAATCAAAAATGGTAGGTAGGGTTATTTTTATTTCTAAAGTATCTATTTTCCTTTGTAATTTTCCATAGGCAAGAATGAAATTGAAAATCTATAGCCTTGGCAGTTTTAAAAATTATGTATTTATTATGCCAAGAGGCCAGGGAGACAACATCATAAGCAACTTGCTTTGGGTCATCTGCTAAAAATATTTTTTCCATAAAAGGTATGATCTTTCTGCTGGATATTTATAAAGGTAAGTAAACACATAACCTACAACGAGACAGCTTCATTTCATGAAACACAAATGAAACATGTATTAGAGGTAAAACAGCAACAACAAAAATTAAAATATAATTCATTTCATTCACTGGAGGGATTTGTGCAGAGTAATTGGCATTTTTAAAACGTATTATTAGCAAATTGAATGTATGTACAATAACCTTCCAGCTTTACTTGCTTTTGTCCTATAAAATATAGTAAACAACTGCACTCCTTGAGGTTTTGGCAATTGCTGCTTTATTTTTCATTCTCTAGAACTCAGTTAACTAGATTTCATTTCTTATTCACATGGCTCATGTATGTTCACTTTGGAATTACTAAGAGGATAGGGTTAAATTCATCTTTTATTGGGTAGTATATGAAAAATCTTGAAATGAATATAATTTCAAATCATCCTGTCCTTATGCCAATTCCCTGGAGCTACATTAGATTATATTGGGTATTTAGATCTACTTCATAAGAAAAAATGTAAATAGTGCCTGACACAGTGCTTGGTTCATATAACCACCATTCCAATAAGGTGTACAATTCACAGTACAAACGATCATTTCAGGGATATAGGATACCTGCTCCTGAAGGCCCCGCAGTGGTTGTTATCAGGGGTTTTTCACGGGGGGAGGGAGGGGCAGAAATGCATACTGACAGTGCTGGCTCTGGGCTCTGCAATGTGATTAGGCTGATCTGGTCGGCTTTGTTTCCCAGGCTCCTGTGTCAGCTGGTTTTGCTGATGAGAGATGCTGGTGGGAGTGCGAAGTGCAAGAGGAAGGGAGAAGCCTGGGTATTTCTTCCCTCCCTCTGGGTTTCCAGCAGCTTCTCCTCCTGCAACTGGGTCTCCCTTATCGCTCTAGCCCCTGCTGGGCAAGTCTACCATTGTTCCAGTTTCTTCCAGGCAACCCTGGCCTCTGTCTTTTCCCTTTGTCCCTTCAGCCTAAGGGTGACAGTAGCTTCCTGCTGTGGCTACTCTCCAGGTTGTTTCACAGTTTGGGGTTGGCTGCACAGATCTTCCATCACCTGTTTACAATCCCCGGCACCTGGTATAAAAACACAAAAGTTGTTCTTGTTTTCCTAGTTAGACCTAAGACATTGACTAACTTGAGAAAGTAAAAGGGATTTATTAGAAGACTTCTGGGATAATTTACAAATTGAAGAGAGATCTAAACAAACATGGCTTGGAAATTACAGGATCTAGGATGGTTTTAGGAAATGCAGTACCAGGAGTTCAAGGACAATCTCCTGAGCATTGCCATCATATGATTCAGCTTCAACTGCAGTCTGCCTGTGCATATCTCCACTAGAGATTCAAATTCCCACAAAAGGGAATTTCACCAGGCAAGGTTGGAACACAGGCTTATTGCAGTGGTGATGGTGGTGATGGTCAGGACTGAGGGAACCAAAAGAACCCAAAATAATGGAAGTCAGAAGAGTTCATCAGAGGATGGATGCTGGACAGACAAAATAGCAGATGTTCACCACTGTAACATTGATCTTGCCATAGTCAGATTTTGGTCCTGAATCTGATAGGCTCAAGACACTGAATTTGTGGGCACTCCAAGAATGAGTCCATGTTCCAGGAACAGACTCGTTTTAATAAAGTTTGCAGAGATTGAGTCTGCCAAAGGGCTAGTTTTACTCATTTATAATGAAAATACAATTGTCAGATGAACTAGATGTTTAAGATGATCTGACCTGCACATTCTTTCCTTTTAGGAAAACCACATGTAAATCAAATAGTAGAAGATTCATTTGTGAGTTTGAAATTAGAACAAGGGGTGTTATTTGAGAGGTGTTTCTAATAACAAGTGTCTCAAATCTTGAGACATCCTGAGAGGTGTCTCTCTGCTAACGAGCTTTAAGACGCTATTACTTACTGTTGTAGGTTGGACTCTCTGGAAGCAGATGCTGAAACACTTTGGAGTGCACTATGCTTATTAGGAGTCAAACCTGTGCAGGGAAAGGGGAGGAAGCAGGGAGAGGAAAAGGAAGAAGGTGAGTGAACTGTAAGGCAGACCTAGCAAAGCCATGGCCCACCCAGTGAGAGCTCTGGACAAGTCCTTCCCATCAGAGTCGTCCAGTGCCAGGCTGAGATCACCAGGTCTTCATACTACTGCCTCACTTGGTCACTGAGCATGGCTGCCCTGGAAGAAGCTTGACCCTGAAGGAGCTAAGTGGAACTTCTCCATGTTTACCACACTCACGTGACCATGCTCTTGCTCTGGAAGCAGCACAACTCAGAGCCACTTAGCCGAGAGCCCCTCCCTTCATTTCAACAAAGCCTTTGTGATCTGTCAGGTTCTGCTGCTTCTTGGATGGTGCTTCCATGTGTCCTGACAATATTTGCCTATTACTCCCCTTTTCAAAATATTCCTTTCTGTTCACTCCATCTTTCTCCAAAACAGAAGCGGTTTCTACTCAGAAATATCCAATCACTTTGTACTTTTGTCACCTTGGTATGACTGCTGAATAATTGTGATTGATACTTTTGGATGTTTCAAACCTTCTAGACACACAGGGACAATCTCTTGTTTTGCTCTCACTAATGGAAATCCATACAGTGTGGGTGGATGCCACTACATTGACTCTGAGGACAACTTTGGTTACACTGATCCTATGTAATAGATATTCTTTAAATATAAATTTTTTTATTTCCTCTTTTCCAGTTTACTTTCTACTCTTCATATATGTGATTAATAGAACACTGAAGAATAGACTAGCCCCTGTGATAAACCCTGGTTTGGCCTGGTGTGCAGTGGCCCTTAGACTGAGACCATATTCAGGCTGGATGCTGCATTATACGCTTTGGATTTACCCAAACCAGAATAAATTATAAAGACAAGAAATCCTTAATATATCAAGACAAAAGAACCACAGGTAAAATGTACATGTGTTAAAATAGTGGCAGTGTTTGCCTTTTAAGACATAGCCAATGATAATGCTAGTTACTGTCAGCTCAATAAATATAGTTATTTTTTCTTCTCCATAAAATCTGCCATCAAAATCCAAGTTAAAGTTGACATGTCATAACTTAGTGAAAGCATTCTAAGAACCCCCCAGGCATGATTCACAGCCTATGGATTACAAAGGGGAAGAGGGAAGTGGAAGATTGCATTCAGTTACATTCAGAAATCAAATATATGTATGCCCTTGAAGAAAAATATAGACCACTTGAAGTTGAATATAAATTAACTTAAATTTATTTTAATTCAGTCTTTTGCAAGGTAGTATCCAAGAAATATTTCTGATATTATTATTTGTCTACATCTGCCATCATCCATGAACATTTATCTACCGCTCACCCCGCTTCCAGACATACTCTTTTTCTGCCTTTCTAAGACTCAAGTCCCTGTTGCCTTCCTTTCTTCTCCAATTATCTCCCTCATGACAACTCTCTACTGTATCTACAAGCAAACATTCTCTCCATTGAAAATTGCTTCTTGCCAGTTGGCTGTCCAAAATTGAAGCATGATAGAACAGAAAAACAGAAGGACAACATCATGACTCAATAAGCAAATGCTTAATTATTTAACCAAGTTTGGGACCTGTAAAAGAAAAGCACATACATATTTAATTTTTATTCACATGCCACCTCATAAACACTCTGTAAGAGTCTATAGAATGCCTATTTGAATGATAGATTAGGGATATGAGTTGATGTGTACATATAGATGCAAAGCTTATATTTTTTTGGATATATTCAATTCTGGGAATTTACAGAGAACTGCTGTGAAATGTTTTGATCCACTTTAATTATGCTGCTTGGACAATCAGAGGCCTCAGTTTCAGCTGTGAAAAATTTGGACTCCATTCAGTTGGCCTACACAGCAGAATAATAGAAAAAAAAATTGATCTGGGCATTTGTGGCTCACTTTTACCACCTGCCATTTCATGTAATCAAGTACTGAAGCTGCTTCCACAAATGCATTCCCTACGTGGATTTATTTTTCTGGTACTGTAGAGTGATGATCTTTCTCTTTTTTTCTTCTTTTTTCAACTAGAGTGTCTCATGCCTTCTTTTTTATAATGATCTTGTGAGCATTTAAACTAATCAAGACAACAAGTCAATCTGTAACACCTTGAGAAATGCCTCCAGGTTGAAGCAAATGGAGTGCCCATGACAGACTTCCTCTGTGGTAAGGTGTCCCCACCTGCCTTAGGCTATGACACATAGTGTAAGTGTGTATGTTCTGTCCATATGGTCCTGTCCTTATGCTATTTTGTTCTAGCTGTGCAGAGGGAAGTAATTTCAGAAAGTAATTTCAGAAGTAAATTCAATAGCTCCAATACATTTCTGAATGAAAGAGAACTCCAGTATTTCAGGAAACTCCAGGTCCTTAAATAGCCAGAATATTCAAAATACACAATGGCCCTAAACTTAAAAATTGCTTGATTAATTCCTCAGAAACTTCTTCTTACCATTAACAGACACTCCCTACAGCTGGCTGGATTTCACCAGTTTGGTCATTTTCTTTTTTCTTGAACTCCCAAATCAAGTCATTTCCACATCATGCTGAGGATTCTTGCACTAATCTGAATTCATTTTTCTCAAACAGAAGGTCTCTGTTCTATCAATGCTAATCTCAGATGAGAGAAATTTTTGGAAATGATGGAACTATATCTTGATTGTAGTGATGTTGGCTACTCAACTACGTGTTTGTCAAAACTCGTAGATCTGTGCATTGAAAGGGATGAATTTTACTGTATGTAAATTATATGTCAACAAATATGACAAATGAAAAGAATGACTCTGAACATGCAGTTTGATTCCATTTATGTGGATTTCTAAATCAGGTGAAATTAGTCTACAGTAAGATTCTCAACCTCAGTATTGACATTTTGGACTGGACCAATCTTTGTTGAGGCCTGGGCCAGCTTTATGAGCATGCCACATGTGTAGTGGCAGAGGGCTCAGCTCTTGGAAGGTGCTCCTGTGCTTGACTTCATGCTCTGCTGTCACCATCTTGAATTTCTTAATAATTTGACCTTTGAACTTGTGTTTTGTAAATAAAATCCAATGAAGCAACAGAACATGCACATGAGCAGGAGAGATACACCAGGTGTCTTTGTGTGCATGTCCAGGCTCAGGCCCATGAGCACAGTAGGCAGCAAGCAACTTGAGCACTGACCAGTTGGGCAGGCTGCCCAATGCCTGCAAATACCTGCCTCCAGTAGTCAGGGGTGCTGTGCTGCCCCAAAGCTGAGACCAGGTCTGACCTGTTGGGGTGATGACAGCGATAGCAGCAGAAGCAGCATGTGGTGACAGTAGCTGTGACCCCAGGAGAGAGGTGGGGCTTCACATGGGGCCACGTTAGTACCTACAATGGGAGAACAGCTTGCCTGTCTCTCCCCAGAGCCTGTCCTTGCATCATCTGCACAAATATTAACTCTTCAGCCCAAGCATCAGGACAGAAATTGCTGGCACTCATGTAGGCAACTTTGTCAATAAATTAACACATGATAAAAACGTACAAAATGGACATTACAGGAGATTACCGAAC
Source organism: Avahi laniger (assembly GCA_963575035.1). Classification (NCBI taxonomy): domain Eukaryota; kingdom Metazoa; phylum Chordata; class Mammalia; order Primates; family Indriidae; genus Avahi; species Avahi laniger. The sequence continues at coordinate 23,541 of CAUYSK010014711.1, read as the reverse complement.
AGTGACCAGGACTTTTTTGGTGCAGGTTTGACTTTGGGAAGTGCTTTGGAGCATCTTCTCAGTCCAACCACTGAGCTGGTCCTCGCCGATTGTCATATAAAATCCCCTTTACGTCACATGTAACAATCCGATCAAGAAATGTTTCATTGTTGTTGTGTACAAGAAGAGAAGATGACACTTCAAAACAACGATTTTTTTGATTTTCAGTCAGTTTATGAGGCACCCACTTGTTGTGTTGTTTCACCTTTCCACTTTGCATCAAATGGTCGACGTTGAGTTCTTCAGCAACTGCTCATGTAGTTGTAAGAGGATCAGCTTCGATGATTGCTCTCAATTGGTCGATGTCAACTTTCGATGGCCAGCCACTGCGCTCCTCATCTTCAAGTCTCTTGTCTCCTTCTCAAACCTTCTTGAACCACCACTGCACTGTACGTTTGTTAGCAGTTCCTGGGTCAAATGCCTTGTTGATGCTGCGAGTTGTCTCCACTTCTTTACAACCCATTTTGAACTTGAATAATGAAATCACTTAAATTTGCTTTTTGTCTAACATCGTTTCCACAGCCTGAAATAAATATAAAATGAACAGCAAGTAATAAGTCATTAGCAAAAAGAAATAAAGCAAGAAATGCTCATTAAAATGATGTATAACATAACCACATTTATTTAAGAATGTATTCCAATATCAAATGGCAAATTTCAACGGTGCTAAAATCTCAATTACTTTTGTACAAACCTTAATAGACTATTGAAACAGGATCCAATCTCTCACCATTGGTTGTTGTTTTATTTGAAGTCAGAGAAGGAAAACAGCAACACAACATCTCCATTTGATCTTAAAATCAAACTTGAAACTCAACCAGACTCCAAATTTACTAGGTTCCTTTCCTGAGCATAACTTCGGGATCCCAGCAGGAATCTAATCAGAAATTTCCTTTGACCTAGAAAAAGCTAAATCATTTATTCTTTTTCATTTGAGGGTGTGTGTATGTGTGTGTGTGTGTGTGTGTGTGTGTGTACACACATATGAAAGTTGCCATTTTGGCAATGATGCTAATCTCTTTTAAATTAAATTAGTGTCTATGACTATTAAACACTATTAAAAAGGCTTCTCCTTTGTATTAATAATGTCAGTGGAATGATTTTATTTTGCCTCCATCAGACTCTTTATTAGCATTTCTTGTGTTTTCCTCCAGCTTTCTTTCCTTCCCTGCTGTGAAGATATTTGCAAAGCACATAATTCTAGTCTGCACTAAAGAAACAATGAATTCCAGGGTCTTATAAATATTGGGAATGAGAAGTATTCAGAAAAAAGGAAACACTGAATTAAAAAATATCATGAGTAGTTGAAGACAAGCACAGAGTTCTTTCCATTTATTTATTTATTTACTTATTTACTTATTTTTTTTAAGGGTCTTGCTCTGTCGCCTGGGCTAGAGTGCAAGAGGCATCATCATAGCTCATTCAAACTACTGGGCTCAAGTGATCCTCCTGCCTTGGCCTCCCAAGTAGCTGGGATTACAGGCGTGTACCACCACACCTGGCTAATTTTTCTATTTGTGTAGAGACAGGATCTCACTCTTACTCAGGCTGGTCTCAAACTCCTGGCCTCAAGCAATCTTCCTGCCTCAGCTTCCCAAAGTGCTAGAATGACAGTCATGAGGCATCACGCCTGGCCTTTCTCCATTCTGAACAGGTTCATTCTCATAATTAAAGTTGCTTTTCTTCATTCGCAAGCAAAGATGGCAAAGCATAGGATAATCTTAGAAGATATGAGATTCTGGGTGAATTTTAGATAGAAAGGTACATTCTCAGGGGTACACAATACTAACAATAACTTTATTTATACCTACAATGTCAGAAATAATGTGTGAATTTAATGAATTAGCTGTGTATCTTTTTATTTCCATTAGCACCATGAACAAGATGCAGTTTTAAACCAGGAACATTTAAGTGTTATACTCACAACATGTAGACTATTTGTGATTTGCTAAATGTGGTACTGAATACACAACATAGCCTCTAGGGTCTTCATGTTTATGAGCACTTGCCTGCACCATTTGGGACTGAAATAAATAGCCATGAAGCCGAACACTAATCCTCTAAACCATTTGATGAACATACCTGTTTGAAAAATAACAGGATAGTCAGTTATTTTAAAAGAAGCTTTGCTTTCAAGGCAGAGGGCATTCTGCCTGGAAAGTATAGTGGATTTAAAGAAGTGGAAATAGGCAAGGAGGTTGTTATTTGGACCCTGTGTGTCATCAGATTTTATAATTTTTGTCTCCCTCTATTTTTCAGTATTCCCGAATGAGCAGCCTGAAGCTGACTGGAACACAAACTGTGGCTCTTTGTTCCAACATGTTTTTTCTTTTTTAATTTTAGGTGAGATCAAGTTGACCTATTTATATTTATGAGGCATCTGTCGCTCTGAAAATCCTGGATAAGAAAGAATGAATCAGACTGTGGGAGACAGGCCAAGACCGAACTAATTTGATGTTGCTTTCTTGGGGCCAAGAAAATACAATCTTTCCCTAGTAAGAGGAGTAAGGATTTCCCTAAAGAGAATGGTTGTTTCCCTTGTTAATAATCCTGGGATCCAGAAAAGCTCAGAGGAGGAACTTGACAATCCTTGGAATGGGGGAGAGAAGAGAGGGAATTCCTCCTCTCTCTGGCCTTGACACAGAGCCTTGATGAATCTTAAAGCAGTTACAATGGAGTGGGTGAGGCTGGAAGCTAACAGGACTCTGCCTGTGGCAGCTGAGTGACTATGCCAATTCCAGGACTCATAGTATAGAAGACACCATGGGAATGCCACAAAGAAGCTTGATGGTGGATAAATTTCTGGCAAGTAGACCACTGAGTATGTGTGCAAGCCTGAAGATACCTGGGGTGTGTTCAAATATATAGCATTATTTGCCACCATTAGCCCTAGACAATGTTGCCCTAATATTGAAGATTTATTTGTCTTGATAAATAAATATTAAAATATCAGTTTCCATAGTTTCTTTAATCCAGAAATAATAGATACCCACAATCCAAAAATTTTAATGGGTCATTCCCTGCTTTGGGCAACACCCCTGCTGAGGTGTCATTTGATTCAAGACTACATTATGCACTGTATTCCAAGTGCCTCCTGCTTCTAAAAGGCTTACAATCTTTAAAATATGTCAGAAACTATGTTTATATATGTTCATAGAATAGAACAAATCAACAATTTGTGTAGGGAAATTGTTTTCCTTGTAAGTATTTTTATCCAATAGCTGTTATATGGTCATTAAAATTAGGTTTTCAAAGAATATTTGATGGCTTGGAAGAATATGATATGTGGAGAAAAAGCAGGATACAATTTTGTATATATAGTGTGATTCCAATTTCTAAATGAATATTATATATTTGTAGAAAGAAAAGCACTGGACAGAAACTCAATAAATTGTTAGTGGTTCTCATTCAGTTGTGTAATTAAGATAATTTTTATTTTCTCTTCATTTTTTTCAGTTTGCATTTTTATTAATAAAGATGTTTTACTCTCAATAAAAAAATGTTATTTCTAAAAATGTAGCTTTAAAGACTCTGAAAATTCTAAAATATGTATTATTAAGTGGGAAAAAATAAACACATGAGAAAGGATTTAGAAGGGATGTTACAATTTAAATAGTAATTGGTCTTTCTCTAAAGTTATCATGCACAGCTCTTTGTTTGCCAATCATTCCTCAATAAAATGGCTTAAAAAGAAATTTCATAAAAACCAAAATAAATAAATAGTTGTTGGATTAGGATGGCAAGATTATGGATGACTTCTTAATTTCTTAAATCCCTTTAACGTCATTACACTTCTTTTATAACGAAAAGCCTAAATAAAAATAACTCTCTAATGTACTCTAGTTCTGAGAAAACACTGAATTAAAAATTAAAACAATAAAAACTTTAATTGGTTAACGGCATCAAGAAAATTATAGAATTCCTTCTCTGCAATAGAAATGTACAGATAGTGTAACCAGAACTACTCTATCTAGACACAATGTCATGATCATGTGCGTAGGGAAGTCACCAGATACTAAAAGATATCTGGGGCCAGAGTGGGGAGGATGAGCCAACGCAGGCCTTGGGGCCAACCTACCCGGGCTTCAGTTCTGAACCTACTGCTTACAAGCTAAGACAAAGTCACTTTATTTTCTGAGAGCTGATTTTCTCAGAAAGCTACCTGAAAAGTAGCTATGATGACAGCAGTACATGAGAGAGTTTTGTATCTGAAGCACATTTTTAAAATGCTGATGGCTCTGTCATTAACTTCTGTGTAGTCCCACAACTGCTAACATGCTTTATGTAGAAAAGGTCCCCATCATTCTACAGTTACACACAAAACTATCCACCATATCAATTATGTAAAGACTAATTTCTCAGATTTTAGGGTGACTCTACAATCCTAATTATTCCTAATCCATAATTTTAATAGACTTTAAAAAATTCAAGTGTACATGCAGAAAAGTGCCTAAATGACACATGTAAAATTCAACAAAATTTCACGATGTGAATACACCCATTTGACAAACATCCAGATCAAAAATAAGGTCAACGGCCAGCACCCTAGGAGCCACCCTCAGTGCCAGTAACTCCTCCCCTGCCTCCCCAGAGGTAACCACTATTCTGACTTTTAGCACCAGAGATTAGTTTCTCCTTTTTTATAATGGAGTCACTTTTGCTCAACTTCTTGTTTGAGAGATTCATTTATGCTGTATGTAACAACAGGTTAGTCAGATAGTATTCTGTTATATGAATACACAAGATTTATTTATTCATCCTGCTATAGGTGGACATTTGAATTGTTTCTGGCTGCATGCATAGTGCTGCTATAAATATTCTTGCATCTGTCTTTTGCTAGCCAAACACACTCAATTATCTTGGGCATATACTAATGAATGAGATTGCTAGGTTTTAGGATATACTTAAGTTCTCCTTTAGTTGATACTGTCAAATGGCTTTCCAAAGTGGTCCCCATTTCATTTTTTGTTGCTTTCCCCTAGCTCCTGGAACCAGCATTCCACTTTCTGTCTCTATGACTTTGATCTCTCTAGGTACCTCATATAAGTGGAATCATGTAGTATTTGTTCTTTTGTGACTGGCTTAATTCACTTGACATAATATTCTCAAGGTTCCATCCATGTTGTAGCTTGTGTCAGAATTTCTTTTCTTTTTAAGGCTGAATAATGTTACATTGAATGAATATACTACATTTTCTTTATCCATTCATCCATCAGTGGACACTGGGGTTGTTTCCACCTTGTGCTGTTGTGAATAATGCTGCTATGAACATGAGTGTACAAGTATGTTTTTGAGTCCCATCTTTCAATTCTTTTGGGAATATATTTAAAAGTGGAATTGCTGTATCATATGGTAATTCTGTTTAATTTTTTGAGGAACCACTATACTGTTTTCCACAGCAGCTGCACCATCCCACTTCATTTTAACAGTTTTTTTATTCCAAACCAAATTCAGGTCTTTCATCTAAACATCACATCCCTTTTTCAGTGACAATCCAGATTTTGTGTGTTCCAATCCTGGTTATCTGTACAATGTGGCTGAGGCAGGGAATACAGGTTAACCAGGGAGGAAACCTAGTTTCTATTTCTAGTTCTGCCACTAACTCACACACTATTAAATAAGAAACAACAACACTCATAGGCATCCTGAAGTTTAATTAGAAAACACAGGAAGTTAGTGTGGTAAAACAAGCACATCTTTTTTTAATACATCGAACTTTACACATCAAATGCATGTTTTTACCTTCAAAGGAATCACTCTAGCTAGACTGAATCAGCTTACACTATTACTGAATAAAATCTGTTCCGTACCTCTTATTTTTTGTGATCTCCACATCTAAATTACATACCCATTACTGCATAAGGACATAGAGATTCGAAGAACTGAGGACTGAGAGTCAAAGTAAAGGTAGAATTCTTTTCCTCAAGGAGAAATATAGTGTAACAGCTACTACTTTTACACTTTTTCTGCTCAGCACCCCTTCTTCCATTTCTCCCATTCCCTTTCTAACCCACAGGCTGGGGCAACCATGAGGTGTGCAGTTCAGATCTCCTTCTACAAATCCTGCTGGGGGAGTGGAGGCATAGTTGACTTACAGGCTCCAGCTGTTGCACCTTGGGATGCACCATTGAGTTCATTTCAAGACTATGCTTCCCCCAGGCTGCTTCCAGCCAATGACTGAGCATGGTGGGGTCTAGAAGTAGGACACTCCTGCCAGATGTAGTACTTTTCCAATGGGCAGTCTTGGAAACTCTCCACTGGCCAAGCCAAGGCTTTCTTAGATTTGTGCTATGGCCTGAGGCTCTTCCTACTTAGTCTTTCCTTCCCTCTCTTCTCTAACAAGTGTCAAGCCTGCATCACCGTCTGAAGGCTCTGTCTGCCTACTCCGGTTCCCTTCTAGTTTATCCTATACTGACATTTCCCCAATAAATTTTTTGGAAATCTAATCCTGTCTTGTCATCCGCTTCTCAGAGGAGGAACTGATTCACAGGGGCAAATTTAGAACCACAGGGAATCAATTATCATTGCTCACATTGATGGCCTCAGTGATTGGTCAAAGGGCAACCCATGGCCCCCCATAGGACCAATCAGAATGTTTTGATGGGGATTAATCAACCTCAAACAGAATCTATTAGTGGGGGTGGAGTTCTGAGGCAGTAACGAAATAAACTTGCCTGAGGCCTGTTCCCTGGCAGAGGACTCTTGTTTGCAAGTAGAAAGAATGAGGACAAGTTTTACAGAGAAACAAGAATAAGAGAAAAGTTAGGACCTGAGGGGATCTGCATTCTGAATTCTGGAGACCAGCATCATTCATCATATTTGATCACATGAGTCACTAAGTTTCCTGTTTGACTCAGGTTTTAATCCCTTATTTAAGAATCCTGATTATGTTACTCCCTTGGTTAACATTTTTCTATAGCTTCCATTGATTCTAGAACAAAGCTCAAATTCCTTATATTCCAAAATTTTATTTTGAAAAATTTTCAAATCTACTGACAATTTGCAAGAATAGTAAACTTAACACCCTTATGCCCTTCACCTATTTTCATCAATTGTTCACATTCTGCCACATTTGTCTTATTGCTCTCTTTCTTTCTCTATGTACATACAAATAGTTTTTGATGAATCATTTGGGAATTAAACTAGTCATAGACACCATACTTCATTCCTAAATGTGTCAGCATATATTTCCCTAGAACAAAGGTGTTCTTCCATATAACCACAATACAATGATCACATTTGGAAAATGTAATCTTGATATACTATTATCTAACACATAATCCATATTCAAATTTCCCTAGTTGTCCCAATAATGTCCTTTACAGTCATTGTTGGTAGTTGTGGGTGCTATGGTCTAGATGTGTCCCCCCAATTCATGTACTGAAACTTAATCATCAATGTGACAGCATTAAGAAGTGAAGCATTTAGGAGGTGATTAAGTCATGAGGGCAAAACCCTCATGAGTAGTATTGGTGCCCTTGTAAAAGAGGTTGAAAGGAGATGCCTTGCCATTCCCCTGTGTGAGAACACAAAAGGCGCCATCAGTGAAAGACAGAGCAAGCCTTCACCAGACACTGAATCTTCTGGCGCCTTGATCTTGAACTTCCCAGCCTCTAGAACTATAAGCAATAAAATTTCTGTTATTTATAAAGTAACTGCTCTAAGGTGCTTTGTTATAGCAGCCCCAAATAGACTAAGACGGTGTTTTTTTAATCCAAGATGCAGCAATCAAGGATTATGTAATGTTTTTAGTTGTCATGTCTTTTTGGTTTCTTTAATTTAGAAAAATTCCCCAGCCTTTTTCTGTCTTTCAATATCTTAACATTTTTTAAAAGTCCAGGCAGGTTGTTTGGCAGAATGTCCCTCACATTGGATTTGTCTGGTTGTGTCTTCATAATTAGATTCAGGTCAAACATTATCAGGAGTAAACAGATACTCCTGATGCCCTCAATGTATTTGCAAGGCTGTTTGCTACCTGGCCCTGCCCATCTCCCTGGCCTTGTCACTTACTGCTCTCCGTCTGACCTTTCAAGTGAACCTATAATTCCTCCATCCTGCCTCTCTTTTCCATCTTTTACGCACACACACTGCTGTATCTGCCTGACACTGTCTTCTCCTGCTCTGCCCTTTGTTCACGGAAGTCACTGATACATGTATTTCTGGTCTAACGTTAAAGGTTACTTTATACATGAGGCTTTCCTTGACCCCATGGAGTGGACCAGCTTGTTTACGTATTTGTCTAGTTATCTTTCCTTCTAGATAATTGGTCTTCAAAGTGTGATCCTTAGACAGCAGGGATGCCAAGACCATCTCACAGGATTTATAAGGTCAAAACTATTTTCATGATAATACTAAAATGTTATTTACTTTTCCACTGTATTGACATTTGCACTGATGGGACAAAAGCAATGGTGGGTAAAACTGCTGGTGTCTCAGCAAAAATCAAGGCAGTGGCAACAAATTTACAATTAGTCATTATATTGTTCTTTTATTCAATCATTGACAAAAATACTAGTTTTACTTAAGAGTGTCCTTGATTAAGCAGTAAAAATGATTAATTTTGTTAAATTACTACCCTTGAATATATTTCTGTTTAATATTCTGCATAACAGAATGAGAAAGTACATATGAAGTACTTCTGCTACACTGAACTTGGTGGTCATTTCAAGGAGAAGCACTTGTGTGATTGATGGATTGTGAGTTGAGTTAGATGCTTTTTTCACAGAGCACCATTTTTACTTGAGAGAACAATAGGCAGTTAAACTATGGTTATTTAGACCTGAGTATTTGGCAGACATTTTCTCAAAAATGAACAAACTAAGCCTGTCACTTCAAGAAAAACAACTCACAGTATATGTTGCCAATGGTAAAATTAAAACAGTCAAATAAAAATTAGAATTTTTGAAAAATTGTATTGGCCAGCACAAGTTTGACAGCTTCCTGATACTTGAAGACTTTTTCTGATTTGATTAATATTGATATTAATGAATGCAATTTTTAAATATTATATAATGAAATGTATCAACATTTGAAAGAGCTGTATAATTCAATGAATCAATGTTTTCTCAATGAACAATGCACGTAGTTTCAAAAGCATATATAAAATCCATCAAAAGTGCAAGATAGACTAATGAATTTTAATATAATTTCAACATATGGAAAGTGAATTGATAAAATTTCAGATTTCATGTCACAGCTAACCTTTAAGAAATGACCACTTGTTGAGTTTTGGTATAGTAGCAAAAAAGAATTTTCGCAGTTATCTGAAGAGGCTCTTAAGATACTCCTCTCTTTTCCAATTACATAACTGGATGAGGCCAAATTTTCCTCAGATACTTCAACCAAAACAACATATCGCAACAGCTAAAGGCGGAAGCAGAGATGAGAATCCAGCTGTCTTTTATTCAGTAACACACTAAAGATATTAGCAAAACTGTAAAGCATTGTCATTCTTAATTTTTTGTTTTGGAAAATATAGCTATCTTTTCATAACTATACATTCTTTGTGTTTACATATAATGGGTTCGTCATGTTATCTTTTTTTCTTTTTTTTTTTAATTTCAGCATATTATGGAGATACAGATGTTTAGGTTACGTATGTTGCCCTTGCCCTCCCTCCTCCCCTAAGTCCGAGTTTCAAATATGTCCATCCTTCGGGTGGTGCGCACTGCACTCTTTGTGTATGCATATAGCCGTCCCCTCTCCCTCCTCCCCCCTCCCCCCTCCTTTCATTATGTTATCTTTAAGTGAATGAATAAATATTTTTAAAATTTCCTAGTTTAAATTTCTACTGCAATAATATTGATAGCTATAACATAATCCACATTGTCAAAAGCTCTTTGAGCTTGTCAACAATTTTTAGAGTGTTACGGGGTCCTGAGATCAAACAATTTCAGAAACACTGTTCTAGACTGAACGCTATGGAAGGGCAGAGGCCATGTCTGTCTAGTTCACTACAGACTACATGAGAGATATTTGAAAAATGGCTGAGAGTATTGGTTGAAAGAGTGACTGACTGAGTGACTGAATGAATTATACTTGAAAAGGACTTTGCAAGGCATTACAGACAGAGGCAATAGTCTGATAAAAAAGGACCAGAATCAATAAGGATTTTCAGAGAATAGTGAGCAATTAGGTGTGTGTAGAGCAGACCAGCATGGTGGAGAAAACTTAGGCTGTGGACATGAAGAATCCTGAGTTCACATCCTGGCTCCAACCTTTATTAACGAAGTCACCTCGGGCAAGTCAACCATTCTGAGCTTCAGCTTATTAGCTGTGTATACTGGTGCAACTTACTACCTCTCTGGGCCTCCATTGCTCCACCTATAAAGTGAAGACGACAGCACCTGGCCCACGACAGTGAAGTGACCAGCGCCGCGCTGTCCGGCCTGGCAGCCACAGCCACAGGTGGCTGTTGAGACTTCAAATGTGCCTAGTACAGCTGAGAGACTAAGTTTTTAATTCAATTCAATTTTAATTGATTGTAAATGAAATTAAAAATTTTAAATTGAAACATTTTTGGCAATGTGGATGCAAATAGAAAAGGAAATTTTGGGGGGTACTTGATTCAGGTATTAGACATCTTATAAGTATGTTTCGAACAACTTGGATATGTGATCTACCTTTTTACTATACATTTTATGAAATCTAAACACAGATCAAGTATTTCCAATAAAAAATTAGCATCCAGATCGAGATGCTCTATTGGTATACAATATACACTGGATTTTAAAGACTCAGTGCCAAAAAAAAAAGAATGTCGTACCCTCATTAATAATTTCTAAACTAATTACATGCTCACTGACTAAGTATTTTATTAAAATAAATTTCACCTTTTTCTTTTTACTTTTAAATGTAGCCAACAAAAAGCCTAAAATTACATATGTGGTATACATTACATTTCTATTAGACAATGGCTTAGCACATTGTAAGCACTGTAAAAAATGTTGGTGATCATTTTATTATTATCTATACTACAGAGGTAATATGTATCCTACAAAATCCTAAAAGGATAAAATAAGATATTATATGAAGCTCTTAGCACAGTGTAGGGCCCACAAGGGCTCAGGAAGTTGTACCTCTCACTTGTAAGTAGAGAGGGCATTGTGCGTGGGGAGACAGCTGGCCAATGACATACTGAAAAGCTGAGTGGGGGTTGCATAATGCAGAAAGTTTTGAAAATCAGGCTTAAAAGTTGGGGCTTAATTCTCTCTGTAACTGAGAGCTACCGAAGTACATGATCCGAGATGTGTTTCAGAAAGATAATTCTGACAGCATGTGTCCTCAGACGGGGGACATGAGTTTTGAAAACAATTCTAAGCCATTCGGAGCAAAGTCTGCTGAGTAGGTTGGGTGATCAAGCTGGGAAATGCTGTTTAGGGTCACAAACCCAGTCTCTGTTTGAGTGATGAGTCTGGTTTCACTGGGAGCTCATAATCCAGCTTCATGGGCAATTCTGAAAGAGAAATTTCACAGGCATTTTTGAAAACCGACAGACAGCATCATGGCTCAAGTAAATTGCCTTCCACTATGACTGTTCCAAAATGTGTTCATTTTGGTGTGTTTATATGATCAAGCAAATAAATGGTCTCATTACATTTTGGTTTATTTGTGTACTCCAGATAAAGGGCTCTTTGGTTACAGCTTTTGTAGGAAAATCTTCTAATCTCAAACACCCTGATCAGTCCTCCAAGTTTCTCTTTTGTATGAATAAGCCCACCCTTCCCTAGGAAATCCCCAGGTATCTAAACAAACAAAATTGATATCCTTTAATCAGTTCTTCTCTTAGATCCAGGCTAAAGAAGCCCCTGTTCTGAGCCCCACATATTACGGGGTTCTGGGGTGATCCTTCTGTTGTATTCCTCTGCATTATTAGTTACCTAATGCTACATAAAAAAACCACCTCAAAACTTAGTGGCTTAAAGTGGCAATAATCATTTATATGTGAGAAAATAAATTTCTTTGTATAAGCCACCCAGCCTAAGGCATTTTGTTATGGTAGCTCAGGCAGACTAATACACTTGTGCGCAAGGACCCTCATAGAACAAAATGGAACCAGGCAAGGGAACTGCAGGATTGGTGAGCCACAAGTTGGGGGTCCTTTCTCCACTGCCACCCTATTCCAGCACAGAACTTCAAGGAATCTGAAAATTATAAACTCAAACCTGGCCTTCCAGGTTGTTATGAAGGCATGTATGTTAATATAGCAGGATACAACTTATTTTATTTAACAGTTTGTTAGCTTGATTTATACCTTTTAAGTAAGTACATATATAGTATGCAGGCAGCTTCTAGTTGTGCTCTTGAATTAGACCCCAAATATGTCAGGAGTGCACAAGATTTTAGTTTACAAATTTCTTATTCCGGGAAAGAAGAAAACTTAAGATGTGCTGTGTTGTACTATGATAATTGTAACGAAAACACTGAATTCCAAAAAGAAAGTTGCTATCATACATCATGCCCAATGTGGCAGCACAAATTGGGCAGGGGAACTTGCTCTGCCTCAATGTGTGTTTCATAGACAGAACACTTTCAAGACTAAGAATCTACTGTGGATATCAACTGCACTCCAGAACGCTTTAAGGGGATTGCTAAAATTCTCGAAAAGATAAGGCTATGGAATAGGCCTTGAAAAAAGGTTTCATGGTAGCCACCGTTGGTGCCCATCCAGGTCCCTTTCACTGGGCTGGAGCACGCATCTCAGTTGCTTTGAGTGCTGGCTGTTAAAAGGTCAAAGCTTGCCCTCTTTCTGCAGAATTGCCCATGGCTGACAGGAGCTAAGGCCAGCCCCCTTTTACTCAAGGTGGGACATCTTTGGGGTGTTGTGTATGCTTCACGATCCTGTGTACATCAGACTTTACCTGAGACCACATCTTCGTCTAGCCTCCTCCTCTGCCCTATCCTGATTCACTTCCACCCCAACGTTTCTCCTAGGAGCACTCTCTCAATAAATCCTGCGCACCTGAATAGCTGTCTCAGGCTCTGCTTCTAGGGAAACTGACGTAGGATCGTTGAACTTGGTAAGGTGCAAGGATTGAAAACTAATTTCTTTCATAACTGCCTCCACAAACCCATTTTGTTGACTTTAAACTCTCACCTAATTTAAACTTCTCCATTTGGTCTAACACAGGCTTGAAATCCTGCATTGCGGAAGGGAATCAGGGTAGGATCTACTCTTCCTACCCCCATTCACAGTTGCGCCGTAGGCTCCCCCAGGGAGTGAGACAGAGCTAGAAAGGGGCAGGAAGATGGTTCTTGACGAGTACAAGTGTAGTCTGGTGCTGATGCCCACTGGCAGGAGGAACATTTAAACACTAAATCTTCTTCCCCTCAACTTTAAATTCCCTAGAGATACTGCCAACACACATGCGCTCATACGCACGCACCAGCACGCACAGGGGTGGGGCAGTTTCAGCTGCATTCCCTGGTGTGATGAGGCCCCTCCCTGCTGGCCACTAGGGCTCCCCATCTACCCTCAGCTTCTGCATTCAGTGGTACTCCAGCTTCTTTCTGCCCAGGTCACCTCACCCAAGAAAGGATGCTCTCTTGCTCTCTTGGGAAGTGTCCTTTCTGAGACTAAGCACAGCAAGATCCCTTCCAAGAGTTCCATGTCTCTGCCTTCCCTTCCCTCCCTATGCATCTCTCTCTTTTTCTGCTCTGATCTCTTTACAGTCTTTCACCTATAGATTTTTCCAGATGTGTGTCAGGTACCTTTCCTCACATCCAAAAATTCAGGGAGATGCAGGCTAAATTCTCTGGTAGTCGCTTGACACATTCTTCTCAGTTGGTTTAAAAAAGTGATAGAGAATGACCTCTGTTCCCTAGAAAGTGGTAACTTCACAGTCCTCCAACAACTGTCTCTAAAGAAATATTAATATCTCCTCTCCCTCACTTAATCTTCAACCTCCCTGACCCTGGGAGAACCAGGCTCTGGCCACCCCCTTTGCAGCATGGTTCGTCTACATGGATGATCTTCTAGCTGGTTTAGTGACGCACATTGGAATCAAAAGTGCTTAATCTCTACTGTTTTTAGCTCAGAGGTCTCAGCTAAACAAACCTTTGAAATTTTACCATCCTGCTGTATATGATAATCATAGCTAAGTATATGTCACACCTTCTATGTGTCAGTACTTTTCCAAATCCTTTTCCTGCAGCAAAATCATTCTAATCCCACCCTGCTCTGTAGGTTGGTACAATTTTTATCTTCATTCAGCAGAGGTGGAAACCAAGGCATGGAGGGGTCAAGATAACCCAGGAAGCAAGCGGTGAGCCCTCAGTTGGAACACAGATGGTTGGGCACCAATATGCTGGCTTTAACTCACCTTTGGGTTGGTAGTGACACCGAGGGTGACTTTTCTTTCGAGTGACCCCTGGAACAGCCAATGCTCATCCTCTGAAAAGTTCCTTGAAACATTCCACAACTTTTCTACCTGGTATGTCTTTAAACAAAACGGCATGTCAGCATTTGGCACATGGAGAAAGTCACTAGCAATTTTCCATAAGTTTTAAAAAATATTTTGGGCTGTCCTATGAAAAGTTTCTTTTTCCAGATCAGCAAGTTCTCTAGCTGACCAATGTTCCCAAACCCATATGGCTGCTGATGGTGAGAACCCAGATTCCTGACTACACAGAAAGTGGCCCTTATGCCTCTGCAACTTTGGGCTGAAGAACAAAGCTGTGCCCTTGGCCTGGGCAGCTGAGAGCCTCTCTGCATCACGGGAAAAACACTTTTGGCTCTCCCTCCTGATTCGTTTACTTTTGTCCAGACTCCCCTGACCTTAAGGGCCTTTGTGATGTTATTACAATGTGAACCAACATTGTAAATGCCGCAGAAGTCACCCAGACTTCTAGACAAGGCAGCAGACTTAGCAGATGTATAAGCCAACCCCCATCCTAAATTGTGCTCCAAATACACAAAAAGTCTGGAATATATGTGTATACCTATATATGTTCTTATATATTTTAAAATTAAAAATAAATATGTATTGGACAGTAAGAAACAAAGACCACCAAATATGGTCTGAAACCAAGTGGGATTTATTGCTTCCCTGGCAAGAGAGAGCCTCACTCGGTGTGAGTTCAGCAGAAATTACTTGGTTATGGTGAAAAGAAGTATGTGCACCAACAAGGCAAGATTCTGAGTTCAGGTCTCTGGTTGGCTCATGAAGCAGAATGTAAATTCTTTCTTTCCTTGTCTATGATATTGGGAAGTCTGGTTTCAAATGAGTCCAGAATTGGTTGCCTGAACTTCCAGTCAGCCTGGGATCATTCAGTAGATGGCCTGAATGTTCAAAGCTTGGCAGAGTTTTTCTTTAATACACATGCAAACAAGAAAGGAAAATTTCCAAAAGCCAGAAGCAGAGAAGGAGACTTTAGATAGTATAGTAGGTAGAAGATGAAGTTATGAAGCCCTCCAGATATGAGTCTTAGATACTTGTTAAGGGCTGAGGGCTTCATGCCTAAGCAGGAAGCAGAGTGAAAAGGTAGGAAGCCAACCAGAAGAGGTCTCTGCACAATGTCAGGGCCATAAAAACTCTGCTCCATCTGTGATCTGGGACTGAAAAGTAGCATCTGGAAGTAAGCTTTCTGACTCAGACCCCAGGTAGAAATATCACTAGTGAAAAATAGAACCTTAGGACTGAGCAACATTGTCTAAGATCTACCTGTGCACTCTTTGGGTCTGGCAGAACTAGCTACAAATCCACCCTCCATGGGGAGACCTCCAAAGCCAGGGCACCTCCAGGATTCCTAAAGAAGCTGAGCTCTCTGAAGTCTACCACAGGGCAGTAAGTACTGTGTTTAATGGCTCACAGGAGGTAGGGTAGCAGGGAAGGAATGCTTCAAATATGCAGTATGAGGCCCTCCAGAGCTCACATATTTCATTTATTAATCACCACTCTGTGCCAGGCATTGTGCCAGCTTCTTTACCATCTTAAACCTTCCCAACAACAACATATTCTTAACCTGGGTGTAGTAGCCTTTTCTGTCTGGCACTGTTTGCAGAAAGCTAGACAAAGTCCCATTCTTATTCTATGCCTGAAACTCTACCATCTAAGATTCATTCTTTGGGGCCTTGACAACTTTCCCATTCCCATTTGTACACACCCCCATACTTGACTACAAACATTGGGCAATATGGTACAGTGGAAAGGGCTCTGAAATAGCATCCCTGAGACCTGGGTTCTGGTCTGTGCACCACTGTCCTGGCTTTGAGATTTGATCAAGCTACACACCTGGGACAGTGTTCGGCACAGAGTAGATGGCCAATAAAGGACAGAGTATAATACTCACTATTGTTATGCATTCCTGACCAAGGACCAAACATCCATACTGCATGGCCCTTACCAACATATAAAAGCAAACAGAACCCTGCTGCATTGCACGGGGAGGCACAAGCACAGTCCTTCACCAGAGAGTGCCCAGTCTTGCTCGAGACAAATCTGGATCACTCTCAGAATGCAGAGGGTGGCACGAACATTTTAATAGTTCCCCCTTTTGTACCAAATTCTGCTCACACAGGTCTGGAAGCTCTTCTCTCCCTTCTTCCTTTTCCACCACTCCCAGACCAGAGCACCTAGTCCAGTCACTGTGGTCACCGTGCTGGCGAATCCCATTGCATAAGGCTTTCCATCCTTCAGAGCAGTGCAGCAACAAGGCAGACTAAGCACCCTCTTGCCAATATTGATGACATCTGAAAGTGTAACTTTGATTCGATATTATGCATAAAATTTCCCTCCCCACTAGAAGAAAGGATGGAGTAAGGTAATGAAGGTCCAGGGGCGGAGAAAATTGTCCCACCATGTAAATACTCTGCTATAAATCTATAATCATTGTAGAAAGACATTTTCTGTGCTGATTCCTACAGTTTGTGCATAACTCTACTGTACAAATGGGTGGTATAAAAGGCCCCTAATATGCATCAATTTGATGTAAAATGAAGCCTTGGCTCTAATAATGATCAGCTATGCAATGACATATAATAATTTTGCTTCTTGGCATTTGGCATATATCCACGTCACCTTGGCTACAAAACGGAACCTATTGGTCTTTTCTCTCAGCCTCCACACTAGAAATGACTAAGTCCTAATGCCTTTATCTCCTATTTCCAGACTCCTTCTCTGAGAAGGGATGAGGGATGTTATAGCTCAGACACTCATCTTTGCTTACCTGGACCACTGCTGTCATCTTGCCCTCCACCATCCTCTGTCCACAGCAATCTTTTTGAAACACCAATCACCTCTTGTTCAAAACCCTTCGCTGGCTTTGTTCACACTCTCACCTGGAGTTCTTTACCCCACCTGCATGTCCTCTCTCTCCTGGGCCCTTGATCAGGTTAACATCTATTCATTCTTTAAGATTCACTTCCTGCATGAAGCACTCTGCTCCCCACGCTCCTGCCAGGCTCCTCCAGGTAGCCCCATTATCCTACTACCCTTTGCATATCTGTATTATAGCACTCACTGCCTTGAATTGCAGCTGTGTCTGTCTCCCCAGCCAGGCTGTGGACACCCTGAGAATAGGGATGTGTTCTTACATCTCTGTCACCCAGCAGAACTCCTCACCCATACTAGCTACTTGAAAACTTTAATTCATTCATATTTTCTCTGGCTGCAGAAATGTCATTGATCTAAAGCAGAGCACAGCCATGACCCAGTCACCTAAGACAAACAAAGGTGGCTTGAGATGAAAGCACAGTGCCCCAGACACATACCAGGGGCTTTGTCTGATGCTGGTATCTGCATGTGGCAGTTACTGAGTTGGGTCAAATTGATGCTAACAAACTGTGTTTGAGGAAGAGACATTCTGACAGCCATTTCTGTTTCCAAGTGAACATTGTATATGGCAGATGCTACATTAAGGTAATTATTTTACACCACATGTAATCAATTTCCCTATGTACTTTCCTTCCAGCAAATGATTCTACGTAAAGCAAAGTTTAATGTTTTGGCCTGGCTAGGAGGCTTTTTCTGGGATGACAAAAAGAAGTGCTCTAGAAATCTTGCCAGAAATTTCCAAATATCACTGAGTCTTCAAATATTGTACTATGATAATCAGGTTTCACTGGCTTCCACCTACATGGTTGACTTAATTCTTTTGCAGATCACCGCTGCTTTAGACCTCATTTTCTGCATCTGCAAAATAAGAGTGATTGATGAGATTCTCTTTAAGATCCCCTTTCAGCTCTTAAATTCTACTATTCCAGAATTCTTATTATTTCACTATTTGGTCTCTTGTTTTAAGTCAACTGGTGATGCTGAAATTTAGCAGCAAAATAAATAAATTAGGGGACTATTCTTTGTTTGGAACTGATTTGTTGCCATTTATAGAATTTACCTTTACATAAAAAATTCTCCTGTATCATTTAAAATAGATTTTGATTACAAATACTTGACCTGTATACCACAAAGCAACATCTATTTGCAAGAATGGTTACATAATCTATGGGATTTACTTCAAAATGAAAATTATGGGCCTATTGTTTTAAAATTAGTAAGTATTTCAAGGTAATGATAGCAGATAATAAACCAAGGCTGGGGCTCTTCTGAGCATGGAGCCCTGTGCAACTGCTGGCCCCGTTTATCTGTGCTGTTCTTCATATACTCATTAAGCAACAAAAATATCTGTTAGTAGTAACTATGCCTAAACATTTTCCCCAAACTCTGTATCCCAAGTAAATCCAACAAAAAGGAATAAAGATGTTCAGAAGGAAACATATCACTAAATTTTTGGCATAATCTAAGTTCCCTTATGCTTACTCAATGAAAGAGCCCTGGGCTAACGTTGGACATGGGTGCCATGTCTGGCTCCACTGTTGGCTCATTGATGTGTTTGGGTGATTCACTGGACTTCCTGAACACCTAGTTGTCCCCTCTGTGAAACAAGGGACCTCATTTTTGGCACAAAGGTTCTTTGAATCTTTGCTTGTTTTCTAATCAAGGGCTTGTTTCCATGGCCATATAATTATTTTTAAACTTTTTATTGAAATATAACCCATTTACAGAAAAGTACTCATATCATATGTGTACAGCTCATTGAATTTTTGCAAACTGAACACATCTTCCAGATCAAAAAGTAGAGCATGGCCGGAATCTCAAAAGCCCATCTCACGTTCCCTTCTGGTCATAGCCCGCACTCCCACAAGGATAACTACCATCCTGACTTTTAATACCATATATTAAATTTTCCTGTTTTTGAACTTTAAACAAATGGAATCATATGTCTGATTTTAACTCTACATTATGTTTTAAAATTCATCCACATGGTTGTAGATTATTCATTCTCATTGATACAGTGTTCTGTTGTATAAATATACCACAGTTGAATGACCATTCTACTGGCAATGGGTGTTTGCGTAGGTTTCATTTTTGGGTGGCAATGTAATTTTATAGTTTACTTAAAAATTCCACCATTTCTAATTCTCAAGAATTTTATTAAGATTGAAAATTAGTTTTCTTTCTTTGATTTTATAAATAGTGAGGCTGAAATGCTCTTGTACAGGAATTTCAAAAAGCCTTGGACTCTTTCTTTAGTCTTAAATGTGAACAATGAGCAGAATTTTCCTGTTCCTTTTATAGTTCAGCTTCTGCTTGACATTTTACAATTACAGGTGAGGCTTCTTAGCCCACAGAAGAAGCAATTGTTGTCATTGTTCATTAGCATCCAACCAAACTGTCAGATAATAACAATAATACAGAAATGGCTTCTGAGTATATCAGGAGGAAAGCCTTCTTGCCAGAGCTCAGGAAGTCTGTGATAGACTAAATCAGACCAGGAGTGGGGTGGGTGCCAGGAACAAGTCACACCTGCCAGAAGCAGCAAACGCTTGGAGTCCTGGACAAAATATAGACGAGTGGGAGTGGGGGCATGTGCTCCAGACAGACAGGTGAAATATAGTCTCCAGAGACATGGGAATAAACAAAACCTGGCAACATGTCTGGGCAGCTCAGCAGAGGTAACACATAGTTCCTCTCCAGAAGGAACTCAGCAGCAGAATATATGAAAGTAGGGCATCTTTTCATGACCTGGGCAGAGGCTGGTCTCAGGGAGAACTAGGAGGCACTGCTGGCTGGGAGCATAACTCCAACCCTGAAAGAATGGGAAGAGCAAGAAAAGACCCAATGGACAAGTACTGGGATTCCAGGCAGGTTACCCAGACAAGGCCTCAGATAGCCTCCTGGGACCTATTTGGAACCTCTCTACCAGAATCAGGACATACTCAGAGTAGACTCAACATAAGATTGAACAGTGCTGTCACTCACTAATTTAATAAACAATTGTTGAGCTCCTAGCCACATGCCAAGCACTGTACTAGGTGATGATGGTGAACAGAACATGCACAGTAATTACATCGGTTAGGATGCTTTTGGCTAGAAGGACAAATACCCAACTAAAGGCGGCTTAAACAATAGGGGTTAATTAGTAATCTCACATACAAAGTCTAGAAGCAGACTGTTCAGAGGTTGTCTTAGTAGCTCACCATATCAGGACTCTGGTTGAACTTCTCTTCAGCTTCCCTCCTGGTTACAAAAAGGCTACAGTAGCACCATGAATCATATCCTCACATGATCATGTTGAAAGTAGGAAGGAGGCCAGGCGCTGTGGCTCACACCTGTAATCCTAGTACTCTGGGAGGCCGAGGCGGGAGGATCGCTTGAAGTCAGGAGTTCAAGGCCAGCCTCAGCAAGAGCGAGACCCTGTCTCTACTAAAAATAGAAAAAAAAATTAGCCAATCAACTAAAAATAGAAACAAAAAATAGCCGGGCGTGGTGGCTCGCGCCTGTAGTCCCAGCTACTCTGGAGGCTGAGGCAGGAGGATCACTTGAGCCCAGGAGTTTGAGGTAGGCTGATGCCACAGCACTCATTCTAGCCCGGGCAACAAAGCGAGATTCTTTTCTCAAAAAAAAAAAAAAAAAAAACAACAGAAAGTAGGAAGGAATAAAAAAACTTCTCCTTGCATGCCTTTTTTTTTTAATCTGAAAGAAAATCTTTTCCAGAAGCTTCCCAGCTGAATTTCTCCTATCACCTTGGCCAGAACTGGGTCATGTGACTACAACTAAACCAATCACTGAAAGGGGACTGGAATGAACACAACTGTTTAGACCAATCATGATGCGAGTCCTGTATATACTTGCCCTGATACCCAAACAAACTCAGGGCTACATCGGCAAGGAAGAATTAGCATGGCTGTGGGTAGACCATCAAAAATATTGCTGACACAACCCAAACTACTGAAAAAAGGCTTCTCTCACTGCCTTGGTGCCAAGATGGGTCCGAGAGTTTGAAAATCTCTTTTACTCATCGAAAACTTAGTAAGTACCCTCTCTGGGCCAGCGTATGTGGGGTTTAAATTGCAACATAGAGATCTAAGAGCTTCCAATTATGAGCTCTGAAAAACTTCAACCATCAAACTACCCACCTCTTCAAGCTCTACCTGAAGAGACTTCTCCTAAAGAGTCAGCCTTCTCTCTGTAACAGCGGCACCAAAGGGATGCTACAGAAACGGCAGTTGCTTTCTTTGCCCTCAGAAGTTTGGCACATCCTAACTTTGAGTCCTACAACTCAGAGTTTTATTCCAGCTCTCCTTGAGTCTATTTACATTTTTGGCTTATACAACCTCTTGGGAGAGTGAATTCCATATGCCTCTTACTTACCGTGTAAGACAACACTATTTTCATCACGTCTTAGAATTACCTCCTTTAAGATTTTAAGGAGAACCCCATCTATTCCATTAGTGTTCCATTTTTTAGAAGCTGGCCTGAAACTCTACCATAGCTTGTTTATTCTTTAGAGATATCCTTGAAGAGTAAAAGGCCAGAATAATAACAGTTGGCATTTATCAAGCAATTACTGTGTGCTAGCCAATATTCTAAGTGTATTTACATGTATTAACTATTAATAATTTAATTGTCAAACAACCCTGTGAGGGAGGAATCATTCTATACTTTTTTTGCAGCAAAGATACAGCAATATTAATTAACTTGCCCAAGATCACATATTTAATAAGTAGGGGAGCTTTATATCTTAATAATACCTCTCAAAAGGGACAAGGCCAGGTGCAGTGGCTTACACCTGTAATCCTAGCACATTGGGAGGCTGAGGCAGGAGGATCACTCAAGAAAAGCCTGGGCAATATACCCAAACCCTACCTCTACAAAAAATAAAACAATTTCCTGAGAGTGGTGGTGCATGCCTGTAGTCCTGCTACTCAGGAGGCTGAGGCAGGAGGATCACTTGGGCCCAGGTGTTGGAAGTTGTAATGAGCTATGATTGCACCATTACACTCTAGCCCAGGCAACAGAGGGAGATTTTGTCTCAAAAAAAACCCTAACCCCCCTCCCCACCAAAAAATGGACAAGATGTCTTCCTCTTTGCCGGGCTCCTGAGTTTTTTTCTCCTAATGGCTAGTATGCACCTCAGAGGATTAGCTGGGATAAAACAAAATCACTTATTTTCTCTCTCTTTTATAAAATTAGTTAATTAATTTTTTAAATTGACAAATAATTATATATATTTATCGTGTACAACATGTTGTTTTGAAATATATGTACATTGTGGAATGCCTAAGTTGAGCTCATTAACATATATATTACTTCGTGTACTTATTTTTTGTGGTAACAACACTTAAAATCTACTCTTAGCAATTTTCAAGAATACAGGACATTGTCATTAACCATAATCACCATGCTATACAGTAGATCTCTTGAATTTATTCCTCCTATCTATTAATAACTGACATTTTGTATCCTTTAACCAACATCTCACCACCACTCCCACCACCCCCAAAACACATTTTTAATGGACCAAGCCAAGCCGTGAATTCCTTTCCCCTTTGTCAGTTGCTGGTCTGTCCTCTCAGACTGTGAGAACACCTGTCACATTACTCAGTGAAAAATGCACACTTAGAGACTCTTAGGCATTGTCTCTAGATGATAAAGAGGTCATCTGGGCAAAGTGGCAATTTCAGAACAGCTGTAGGAATTGCATTTCCCTTCTGGGGTGGTTTTCAGAATAGCTTTCCTAAAAGTTCAAGGCAGACATAGCTGTTTATCTTCATTCAATCAAACACCCACTGAACTGTACTGCCTGTTGACCGCCTTGGGTGCAAGTCTCATTATAAGTTCTTTGAGAATCAGGACCATGCTTTACTCATGGGTCTAATAGCTCCTTAAGAGTCTGCTCTTTGGTTCCATACAAAGCGTAGAATTATTTTTTCCAGATCTGTGAAGAATGATAATGGGATTTTGATAGGGATTGCATTAATTTTGTAGATCACTTTAGGTAGTATGGACATTTTAACAATGTTGATTCTACTGATCCATGAGCAAGGTAGGTTTTTCCATCTGCTTACATCTTCTACAATTTCTTTTTTTAGTGTTTCATAGTTCTCCCTGTATAAGTCTCTTACATCTTTGGTTAAATATATTCCTAAATCCTTGCCACAGCAATTAGGCAAGAGAGGGATATTAAGGGTGTCCAAATGGGGACAGAGGAGATCAAACTCTC
>CAUYSK010014710.1:0-26981 GCA_963575035.1 Avahi laniger | reverse complement strand
GAAAAAGAATAAAATGCTTAATAAATTTTTTAAAGTACAAAACTGGTACTCTGAAAACTATTAATAAAACATTGTTTAAAGAAATTAAAGATCGGTCAGGCACGATGGCTCACGCCTGTAATCCTAGTACTCTGGCAGGCCGAGGCGGGTGGATCACTCAAGATCAGGAGTTCGAGACCAGCCTGAGCAAGAGTGAGACCCCGTCTCTACTAAAAAATAGAAAGAAATTATCAGGACAACTAAAAGAAAAAAAAACATATATATATATAAATTAGCCGGGCATGGTGGCACATGCCTGTAGTCCCAGCTACTTTGGAGGCTGCGGCAGAAGGATCGCTTGAGCCCAGGAGTCTGAGGTTGTCGTGAGCTAGGCTGATGCCACGGCACTCTCGCCCGGGCAACAGAGCGAAACTCTGTCTCAAAAAAAAAAAAAAGAAATTAAAGATGATCTAAATAAATGGAAAGACATTCCATGTTTACGGATTAAAAGATTTAATAGTAAGATAGCAATAGTCCTCAAACTGATCTACAGATTTAATGCAATCTTTATCAAAATCTCAGCTGCCTTCTTTGCAAAAATTGACAAACTGATTCTATTAATAAAATACATATGAAAATTCAAGGAATCCAGAATAGCCAAGTAATCTTGAAAAAGAATAGTGGGAGGACTCACACTTCCTGATTTCAAAACTTACTATAAAGCAACAGTAATCAAGACAATGCAGAACTGGCACACAAATGGACATACTGTATAGATCAGTGGAATAGAATCGGTAGTCCAGAAATAAACATATGTATGTATGGTCAACTGATTTTCAACAAGGGGCCAAAATTATCCAACTGGGAAAGAACAATGTTCTCAACAAATGGTTCTGGGACAACTGGACGTCCGCATGCAAAACAATGAAGTCAGATCATTTTTTCTCACTATCTACAAAAATTAACTTAAAATGGATCAAAGACTTAAATGTAACAGCTAGAAGTATAAAACTTTTAGAAGAAAATGTAGGATAATCCTTCATGACCTTGAATTTTGTAAAGGATTCTTAGATATAATACCAAAAGCACAATCAACAAAAGAAAACATAGATACATTGGACTTAATCAAAATTAAGGCTGGGCGTGGTGGCTCATGCCTGTAAACCTAGCACTCTGGGAGGCCAAAGCGGGCGGATTGTTTGAGCTCAGGAGTTTGAGACCAGCCTGAGCAAGAGCGAGACCCCGTCTCTACAAAAAAATAGAAAGAAATTAATCGGACAACTAAAAATATGTAGAAAAAGTTAGCCAGGCATGGTGGCGCGTGCCTGTAGTCCCAGCTACTTGGGAGGCTGAGGCAGAAGGATCGCTTGAGCCCAGGAGTCTGAGGTTGCTGTGAGCTAGGCTGATGCCACGGGCACTCTAGCCCGGGCAACAGAGTGAGACTCTGTCTCAAAAAAAAAAAGAAAAATTAAAAACACTTTTGCTTCAAAGGACACTGTACTGGTGTTGGCAAGTTATGATTCTTCTGAAACCTGTGGGAGAGTCCTTTTTTTTTTGCCTCTTTCTAGCTTCTGATGTTGGCTGTCATGGTGTTCCTTAGCTTGCAGTTGTGTGATTCCAGTCTCTATCTCTGTCATCACATGTTCTCCATGTGTGCCTTTACTTCGTATCATCTTACAGGGACACTAACCATATTGGATTAAGATTCACTCTCCTCCGGTTTGATCTTATCTTAAATAATTACATTTGCAACAGTTCTATTTCCAAATAAGGTCACATTCTGAAGTACTAGGGGATTAGTACTTCAATATATCTTTTTGGGGGACACAATTCAACCCATACCATATACTATCAAGAAAGTGAAAAGATAACTCATAGAATGGGAGTATGTACTTGCAAAAATCATTTATCTAATAAGGAACTCGTGTCTAAACTACATAAAGAACTCTTATAACCCAATATTAAAAAGACAAATAACCCAATTTAAAAATGGGTAAAAGATATGGATATACATTTTTCCAAAGAAGATATACAAATGGTCAATAAGGACATGAGAACATGCTCAGTATCATTAACTGTTAGGAAAATACAAATCAAAACAACAAAGAGATACCACTGCACATCCACTAGGATAGCAATAATTAAAAAGACAGATAGGTCGGGCGCGGTGGCTCACGCCTGTGATCCTAGCTCTCTGGGAGGCCGAGGCGAGCTCAGGAGTTCGAAACCAGCCTGAGCAAGAGCGAGACCCCGTCTCTACTAAAATTAGAAAGAAATTAATTGGACAGCTAAATATATATAGAAAAAATTAGCCAGGCATGGTGGCACATGCCTGTAGTCCCAGCTACTCGGGAGGCTGAGGCAGGAGGATTGCTTGAGCCCACGAGTTTGAGGTTGCTGTGAGCTAAGATGACGCCACGGCACTCTAGCCCGGGCAACACAGTGAGACTCTGTCTCAAAAAAAAAAAAAAAAAAAAAGACAGATAATAACAAGTGTAGACTAGGATGTGAAGAAATTGAAAGCTTCATACATTGTTGGTGGAAATATAAAATGGTATACTTGCTTTGAAAAACAATCTGGTTACTCCTCAAAAGGTTAAAAATAGAGATACCTACAAGCCAGCGATTTCGTTCCTTGGTATATACCCAAGGGAAATGAAAACATGTGTCTATACAAAAACTTGTACAAGAATGCTCATAGCAGCATTATTCATAATAGACAAAAAGTTGAAACACCGAAATGTCCATCAACATTTCAATGAATAATCAAAATATGGTAAATCCATATAATGCATTACTGTTCAGCCATAAAATGTAATGAAGTTCTGATAAATGATACAACATGAATTAACCTTGAGAAACTTGTGCCAAATGAAAGTGACCAATCACAAAAGATCACATATTATATAATTTCACTTATATGAATGTCCAGAATAGGCAAATCTATAGAGAGAGGTACAGTAGATTAGTGGTCGCCTAGGTCAAGGTGAGTTGAGAGGAAGTACAGAGGGACTGGTGATAAACACAGGGTTTCTTTTAGGAGTGATGATATATTCTAAAAATGACTGTGATGATAGTTGTACAACTCTGCGAATACACTAAAAACCATTGAATTGTACAGTTGAAATAAGTGAATTATATGGTATGTGAATTATATCTAATTATATATATAATATATAATTATATATATTATATTATTTATAATATAATATATTATAATATATAATATATATTATATATAATAATGCATAATTATATATAATTATATATAATATATATAATTATATATATATATAATTATAAGGGTGTTAAAAAATGGAGAGAAGATCCTATAAGATTCCAGAGAGTGACATCAGATCTCATACAAAGGATTGGGAATCAGATCAGCATCAGACCTCTCAATAGCAACACTACAAGCTGGAAGTCCATGAAGCAACGCCTTAAAGATGCTGAGAGAAATTTATTTTCAGCTGAAAATTATATACCCAGCCAAAGTATCAATCTAGTGTGAGGGTAGAATATAGATTTTTTCAGATACACAAGGTTAAAGAAATTATCTTCCATGAATACTTCCTCAGGAAGCTGCTGGAGGATGTGCTCCACTCATAGAAGGGCATAAACCACAACAGAAGAAATGAAATCCAGGAAAACCAGAGATCCATGGAGGAAAGAGAAGAAATGAAGTTTCTTCTGGCAAATGAAAGTCCCGGGATGAAAACTGTGTAGCTGATCTAGAGAGCTACCAGCTCAGATGAGGGAAGGAGAACCAAGAGATGCAGAAGGGGCGTCTCAGAGGAAAAGAAACTTTTTTAAGGAACTGGAACTGATAGTGAAAACGTGTAGTAAGAATTATCTTGTCAGGCTTTTGCAGAAGATGGGGAGATTTAACCATGGGTCAAAGGAAATAACCAAATGAAAAAATGAGACAGCGATTAACTCTAAGGAGGAAAAGAAGTTGAAAAAGAAAGGAAAGGTAAGGTGGTCGTAGCATATTAGTTGGTTCAGGCGTGAACACTATTTACAGATTGCGAATGTAAGAAAGAAATGTGGTGTCGTGGTATTGAAAGGACAGGAGAAAGGATATAAGTGAACCTCATCTGTCAGGATAGGAGTGTCAAGAGATAGTATCTAAATGGGACCTCTTGGGAGACAGCAATAATAGCAATAAATGCTTTATTTAGGAAGTCAAAACTAGAAGTAACAACTAAATGAGTAGAAATGGTTGCTTTTGGCCAGCAGGTTGAAGTGAGGTAGGAAGTGTGCTATTTTAATTCTAATTCATTGACTTTGACTCTATAAACTATAAACACATTGCATTACTTTGGGAAACAAAAATTAACTTGAAGACCTATGAGGACAAACCATGATAACAATAAGGGTCTTTCTTTTTGAGGTTTTCCTGTTCTCTGAAACAATTCATCTTTGAAAGGTGAGCAAATAACCCCACCCAGTTTTTCAGGTGTTTCATAAAGTGCACCCTTAGAAGGAGCTCTGGGAGGCAGGTATTACTAAGGGATCTTGGTGCTGTCAACCTTGAGTATCAAGATTCAGGCAGTGTAATGAAATATTGAGTTTATTTGAGCACAAAGTTTGAGCATGGCCACGCAGGAGGACACAGACTCCAGAGACGGTGTCAGTGCTCTGAAGCGGAGAGGTTTGAGGGACCGTTATATAGACAAGGTCTGCCGAAGTTTTACAGGAGTTCGACATTTTCCATAGAAAGTTAGTGCATAGTTACCACACTTTGATTGGTTATGGGCAGTGCTTCCTTCCGGGAAAAATATACTTAACATTCCAAATTAGGGGTGTAAAGTCAAGGGGTCTTTTATCTCAGTCAAGGGGTCTTTTCTCTCAGGAGCCATCTGGTCTGAGCTGAGAACAAGAAAATAAGGAAAGAAGTTAATGTGTAATAGAAAGTCAGTAATTAAAAGCTCTCTGACTCGCTCTCCAAAGTCTGTTCCTCTGGGCCGAGCGACATTTAGAAGTCCCAAATAGACAGATTACCCATTTTCTTTTACAGTGCTTTGTGAAATATGAAGTCGCATGTCGGTTACATGGTCGCTATCAGGCAGGACAGAAGTAAATATTTTCATTCTACACACATGACAACAGAGGCCCCCAAAAGGGAAGCAACCCTCCAAAATCACCTAGCCAGTTAGCAGCAGAGCTGGCATCCTGACTCCCTGTCCTGTTCCCATTCAGCTGGCCGCAGGCCTGGCGACTTCTTGGCCCTCGCGCTGCGCCATCTCCCGTCTCCTCACGCCGTCCCCACCTTACCTTAAGACACTTTCCACAGCCTCCCTGGCTCTGAGCCCCACAGGGAGGGTGATGCTTACTGTGAGCTACAGACTGGGCCCTCATCCTGGTCACACACCGAGACCTGATTCAGGTCACAGATGAGTCCTGGCTCTGGTCCTGGACAGTGATCCTGGTCATAGACTGAGCCCCAAACCCTTGCCACCGACTCTCCTAATAATTATACAAGTGAACACCAGTTGGGCCTGGCCCAGAACACATGGATGGCTGGGTGCCACCCCCCTCAGTGCTACAGAAATCCTGTCTCAGGGCAGACCTGGTGCAGCTGCGGCCTGGTTAAACTCTCTGACATAGTTTCCCCCCTCCTGGACCAGACTCAAAGCTACAGCCTGTGTCCCGTCCATCTCTGTCCCTTCCCACTGCCCTCCTGTGCCAGTGGGGGATTGCGCAGCCCCTGGAAATGACCACTGTGAGCAGACATTGTCTGTGATGAGTCACTCTTGCTCAGAATGAAGCTGTCCAGCACGGACAGCACTTGTTCTACCTTCTCTACTGCAAGTGAGCAACCCCTCTGGTCCAAATGTTCAAGCGCAACCTTGAACCGGCTGTTCCCCACCCTGGACTCTTCACTCCCACCCGTCACCGGGCCAGCATTTTCCCAGCATGATTTCCAGGAGCTGCCAGTGCTAGAACACTGGCTCGTTACAGCTGCTGCCGTGCTCTCAGTGCCTGGCTCCTCCTCCAGGCAGTGCTCTGTGTCAGGTGGCCGGCCATGCCCGCTTCTAACCATCCTCATTTCTCATCAGCCCAGGAGGGGTGGAAGATCAGGGCAGTGGCAGTGGCAGTCACCGGTGCTGGCAAGCTGCAGGGGAGAAGGTGGGATAGCAGGGTCAACACATCACTGAGTCGTACGTGCCAGGGCAGGCAGGACGCTGAAAGACTGGCCCTCCTCCTCTCTCCTCACTGGGCAGGTGGAGCACCGAGGCCCCTAGCAGAGGAACTTTCCTGAGATTCCACAGTGATTTAGAAGAATAGGGACCAAAAGCGTGGATTCCCAATGCTGAAAACCAGTTTCGGACCAAGGGAGTAGACCCTGTAGCCCCTGAGGCCAGAGGAGATCCCTGTGCGAGGAAGGCCCAGGGAGGTGGCGGGGGCGGCAGTGACCAGGGAAGGAAGGCCTTGCTACTTGCCTAAGTCACCAGCCCCGAGACCTCTGGTTGGAAGGGGTGTGCGGTTGTGAGTTCCTCATAACCGGAGGCCCACAGCACAGTCCGGGCCGTAGCATGGCGCCGCCACCCAGCCCTGCAGCCGGGGGAGATAGGGTGCTCTCTTGGGCGAGTTTCTCTTTGCGGTTTGGAGCCCAGCTCTGCTCCTCTCCCGGGGGATCCTAGGATTCCTCAGCCCGACCTAAGGACCCTTCAGGCCCAGAACAGCTCCCTAGGGCAGCTCCAGGGCCCTGCAGCTGCTCCGGCTGGCCACGAGGTGCTCGGGAGGCAGGAGGCACCTAGATCAGCAGCCACAGCATGTGCTGGCGGAGGGCCCTTCCTCCAAGCCAAGGGGGGTGAGCTGTGGATTTCAGGTGCTTGGGCTCTCGCCTCCACGCTGCTCCCCAGTACGGAACTCTGTGCCCACCCAGCTGCTGGTGGCTGTGTCACCCTGGGCCTACTCTCTCCCACCCATGTTGTCTACATGCCACAAAGGCCGGCAGCTCTTTGAAGGCCGAGTGCTGCGGGGTGCGCTCTCTGGGAAGCGGGCTCCGACTCGGAGTTGGTCGTAAGACTTTTAGCAGGGACGGCTCCGGCAACGAGTGTCTGTACAAGGGGAGCAGAGGGGCAGAAGGGGCAGAGGGAGAAGGGGAGCTGCAAGGCAGGCCAACCCCACCTTGGCTGCCTCACTGGGGACACCGAAGGACCTGCGACAGGGAATGGCCTGTCAGTCCTGCGCTGGGCCTTTGTGGCCCAGCCGGATCAGTCCTTAGACATAGGCTGCCCAGCGGAGGCAAATCTCTGCAGCCGCGATGGCCCCCGGGGGGCTGAGAGTCCACCGCACTCCCACAGGGGGGCACGTCCTTCCCTGAGGAGCGTCTGCACGTCTGTCTCCCTGTCTACCGTCCTGGGTTTCAGTGGGCTTCTAAGGATTGCTTGTCGAATGCACAAGAGAACGAATGAATGGAGCCCCTAAAACATGTTGACCTCACTTTCATGTTCTGTTGCATGGGGATGGTAACATCTTCCACACTCACATTGTGAACACCAAGTGCCACAGACGGATGAAGCCTCCCTGGTTCTCTTTGAGCTGAGGCCCTGAGCTTGGGGCTGGGGCGCTGAGGGGTGGGTGGGCTTGGCAGTTCTCGGTCGCTACTTCGGGGGAAACCACACTGCCTCTCGCACAGGGCGGTCAGTGAGGCCCAGGGCAGGGGAGGATGGTACGCGGTGTGGGCCGTGGGCACTGAGTCACCGCCCAGAGGAAAACCACAGCTTCGAGAGGACAGGTGGCAGGTGGGCCAGGCCGAGAGCTAGCACTGCGGTCCAGCCTGTCGCATCCTGCAGGGCAGCACCTAGTGTATACACTAGGTGTATACACTAGGTGGTGGCTGTGTCACCCTAGGCCTACTTTCTCCCACCCATGTTGTCTACATGCCACAAGGTCACAGCTCTCTGTGCAACCAGACACAGCAAGAGCTGGGTGACTCTAGGCAAAGAGCTACCCCTCTCTGGCTCTCTCCCACCTCCCTGGGAAAATAGGGACAATCCTTGAATTTGGGAAAATTCATCTACAAATCGTCATCTGAAGACTCAGTCCGTGATTTTGCTTCTATTTTTGCTTTGATTTTACTGTCATCATTATATTCTAAGGCTGTCACCTTCATCTACTGGCTCCTGGAATAACCGGGAAACGTCTTCTCTGTCAGTTTTTTTCTCTTTCCTCCTTGCAGGAAATTGAAAAATTCTGAATTCTTAACTACGTGCAATAAAATTTTTAAAAAATACAGAGATGATATATCCAGGCTTCTTTTATACTTTCTTGAAAGATGGTCTCATGCTTTGGACAAAGCAGTAGGAAAATGGAAGAATGGTGAACTAGCAATGATTCATGTCGCTACTGAGTCATCCTTGCAGAAAGTAATTCCGTCATTCTTCTGTTTTCTTACTATTTTAGTCTTTTTTTAAAAGCATGGTTGGGAATAATTGGTGAATAATGATGAAAGAAGTTTCTGGGAGAATGAAATAGCAAAATGTTTTAAGATATAGGAAAAATAAAATCATGAAGGTCCCATAATATATTTTAGATTTATAAATGGTACAATGGATTCATATGGTAATTATAAGATGGAATAAATCTTAATTCTGTTTTTTAAAAAATAAGTAAAATTTCTCTTCAGTTTTTGGAAGACCTCTGTGAAAAAATAAAAGTCATAAAATATCGATTCTTACAAATAGTTAGAACTGCTCAGAAAAGAAACTTAAAGATTAAAATTGGGTCTACTGGACCCTGATGGTAACCCGAGAGTTAAATGAAATTCCCCAAGAGGGTCATAGCTGAAAGTCCTCCTCTCCCTGCACTCAAATAAGGAGGAAAAAGTAGAGACTGTGAATTTGACATAAAATGAGACCCCACCCAAATGACAAATGATATGTAAAAATATGTAAATAAACATAAGGTCAGTATTGAGATCACTGGCGCTCCTGGTAGACATGGGATACTGGCTCCCTTTGGGTGAAGGGTACTTCCAAGACGGCTGCCCCATCCTCCTCCCAGGCCCCTCCCACAGCCCCTCTGGCTGGGAGACTTGCTTCCTTACTCCCTATCCCAGCACCTACAGAGACCCCTGTTGCCCACGGGAGCCCTGAGGCTTGGCTCTCCATGCCCCTGCCTCTGCCCAGCCAGTCTGCTCTCCCTGCTGCAAGCAAGGGGCCTTTGGCTACCTGCCATGCCCTTGTGGAATCAACAGGGCACTGTCAATGGCAGGCCCTGCACTGCTGGGTACCTGGAGCCCCCAGGGCTGTTGCTCACATGGGTTTACCAGAAACTCGCAATAGCCTCACAAGTATTGGGGGAAAGGAGGCTCAGAGAAGGATGGTGACTTGCCTGATGTTGCCTAACAAATTATCGACAGAACCAGGACCATAACCAGAGCGTCTGCTGCCTGTTCAGGGCCTTCCCTTCCATGTCCAGGCCCACGTTAGCTCATGCCTTTCTAGGATGAAGGGGGAACAGGCTACTTGAGCTCAGAGGAAGCCCCCGGGGGCTAGGAGTCTAAGAGGTGTTCTTCCATGAGAAGGGACTGGCGCTGTACTTGTTCATAGGAGGTAGAAGAGCCCAGGGGTTGAGGGCCCAGGTGCTCATCCTGGCTCTACAGCTTACTACTATGTGGCCCTCCGAAGGTGACCTAATTTCCCTGTGCCTTGGTTTCTGCACCTGTTGGGGTGGTAGGAGGTTGAGTCCTTTTGGATGCCAAATCAGCAGCTCCCTCAGGCCCCCTGAGTCTGGAGGACCATGGTCGGTAAGGCAGACAGACCCTGACAGGACTCTAAGAGCAGGATTGGGCCTTGTCCAGATATGGGCCCCAGAGCTGGCATGTGGCACTGGGTGTAGGGCACTGTGGGGTCAGGACAGCAGGGCATGGTGGATGGTCCTATGGTACTTCCGGAGCTCCCTCAGCATCTATTCCCCTCTCTCACCACCCCCACTGACTCCCACCCCCTTTGTTCAGCTTTTCTCTCCCTCCTAGCTTCCAGAAACTCATGATTTCCATTTCCTTATCTTTGAACTTGCTGGGCATGATCTCAGAGTCCAGACAGCTTCACGGCCTCTCTGATACACACCCTTTCAACTTAGCTTTAAACGCTCAGATCCCTCAGGGGGAAACTTCTTGAGTCCAGCCATGGCAGAGTCATTGGTTTTAGATTTACCTTCCATGGTGAGCAACCATAAATGCTGGGCGAAATGTATCCAAGAGCAGCTTGCAGGCATTGGGCAGCAGCCCACGCAGGGCTGTGCTTTCTGGAGAAGAAATGCACGTGAGGTTTCTCCTGCTTTCTCCATGAGGCCATTTTCCAAACTGAGGTGCAGGGAGGTGGACCAAGCAGGAGGGGACAGTCTGATTGGGCCAAGAAAACAGGTATCTGCATCTGGATTTGGAGTACAGGATACGAAAAGCTGTATAAAAATTCCACTGGGTTCTTTGGCTGTACATATTCAGGGTAGGACTCGGAAAGGTCCAGCAGACAAGAGCCTTTGAGAAGCTGGACAGCTGGGCACAGACTTCAGAGGCCAAACAGTGCTGGGGGACGTTAGAATTCAGGCCCAGGCAGAAGGGAGAGAGCTTTGCGAATACTCCAGGCCTTCAGTTAGGATTCCAGAAAGGCTGTATACACCCCAGGAGTGAAGGCTATCCTCTAGGAGAAAGGGCAAAACTGAATGCTCCACCCTACAAAAGCCTAAAACCAAGTCTGTACAGACACAGGTGACCCACTGGTGATCCAGATATTGAATTTAGTAAACGAGGGTTTAAAAATAAGTAAGATTATTATGTTAAAGAGAATAGAGCAAAAGATGCACAAAACAGGCAAAAAGATTGAATATTTAAACAGAAAATTTTAATGTATAAAAACGAAAAAACTGACATTTAGACTGCAAAATACAATATTTGAAATTAAAAACTCTCTGGTTGGGTTTAACCGTAGAATGTATAATATATAGCAGAAAGCAGGATTGGTGAATTTAAAGATCAGTCAATAGAAATGATTCAAATTGAAGCACAGATCAAAAAAGAATAGCAGAGGAAAAAACAGAACTGAGCATCAGAGATTTGTGGGACATGGTCAAAAGGTCTAACATATGTGTTTGGAATTGCATAAGGAGAGAAGAATGAGAATAGGACAGAAGCGACATTTGAAGGAATAATAACTGAGAATTTTCCAAGTATGATGACAGGCATCAAGCCACAGATGCAAGAATATCAATGAGCTCCAAGCAGAATAAGTATAAAGAAAACTGCACTTAGGCTAACCATAGATAAATTGCCGAAAATCGAAGACAAAGTACAAAACCTTAAATGCGACCTATATTAAAGAGAGAAAGAGAATCAACAATACAGTTGATGGCTGACTATGGAAGCCAGAAGACAATGAAATGACTTCTTTAAAGTTCTAAAAGAAAAAACCTGCTAATCTACAATTCTATGCCCACTACAAAAAGTGCAGGCAGCCCGAGGCAGTGGCTCAGGCCTGTAATCCTAGCACTTTGGGAGGTGCAGGTGGAAGGATTGCTTGAGGTCAGGAGTTCAAGACCAGCCTAAGCAAAAGGGAGAGCCTGTCTCTAAAAAAATAAAAAAATTAGCCAGTCTTGGTCATGTGTGCCTGTAGTCCCAGCTACTCAGGAGGCTGAGGCAGGAGGATCGCTTTAGCCCGGGAGTTTGAGGTTGCTGATGACGCCACTGCACTCTACTCTGGGCAACAGAATGAGACCTTGTCTCAAAAAAACAAAACAACAACAACAAAAAAAAAAAAATCAAAAGAAACATGTTTTCAGATGGACAAAAGCGGAAAGAATTTGGTTTGTTAATAGTGCACATCTGCACTACAGGAAATACTTGACAGAGTTCTTTAGGCTGAAGGAAAGTGATCACTGATGGTGCAGGAGGAAGCAGCGAGGAGCACAGGCAGAGCGAGAACACGCCCAATTGTAAAGGGATATCGGCCATTTAAAGCAACAACGATATCTCATAAGGTTTTTCACATAAAAGTAAATGTATGACAACAATAGCTCCAAAGAAGGGAGGGGACTAAATGGAGTTAACTGTTACAAGATTACTGCATTGTTTACGTACCAATTTAGATGAAAATAAATCAACGATTCATACTGTAACCTCTAACATGACCACTAAAATGATATTAAAAGATGATGCAATTAAAAAGCTAATAGTAGGCCAGGTGCAGTGGCTCACGCCCGTAATCCTAGCACTCTGGGAGGCTGAGGTCAGAGGATCACTTGAGCTCAAGAGTTCGAGACCAGACTGAGCAAGAATGAGAACCCCCCGCCCCGATCTCTACTAAAAATAGAAAAAATTAGCTGGGCGTGATGGAGGGAGCCTGTAGTCCTCACTACTCCAGAGACTGAGGCAGGAGGATCGCTTGAGCCCAGGAGTTTGAGGTTGCTGTGAGCTAGGCTGTTGCTACGGCACTCTAGCCGGGGCAACAAAGTGAGACTCTGTCTCGAAAAACAAACAAACAAACAAACAAACAAACAAAAAAGAATTAGGAAGGGAAAGGGAGAAAAGAAATAGAAAAAAAAAAGAAAGGCAGGAAAAGAGGAAATAGAAACGAGAATAAAAAAAGTTGTAAAAAAAAATTGGTTCTGTAGCTTTTGAGGGGTTCGTCAAGGTCATTTGTAAAGTTCTTCCAGGGGAAAAGATCAACAATTTTCTTCATCCTTTTGATATTTAGGTGAGCTCATCAGTTGGTGTTTATACTACTCTTGCTGCCCAGACCCTGCCAAGAACAACTTTTGGCCTGTGCAGCAGACACTATGGCTGTCCAGATTTGGAGATGTATTCCCACTTCCTCCTTCCTCAAAGACATGGATGGAGAAGACCTTCCCTGATATGGCTGATTGCATCTTGGCCACCACTGGCTGCCCCTGGCTTGGAGCTCTGCAAGCTACTGTCTCCACAGGGCTTAGGTCCTGATAGAGGCCACCTGTGAGTCCATGACATTAGGTACACACATGTGGGGCATATCATAGACACAGAGAATGACTGAGAGACATATCTTCAGCTCCGCTGCTGTCTTTTTTATACTATTGTCCAGCAAGAACATGCACTTCTAAGTTTTTATAGTTTGGGAGTAGAGAAGGAAAATTTTAATTTGTGCAGTCAATATTTATTGAGCATGCACTGTGTGACTATGTGACAAGCACTGAGTTTACAGATAAGCATTGAGGAAGATGTCAAAGTCCCTGCCTCCTTGAGTCTGCAGTCAGGGAGGCAATAAATGTCCATCATTTGCACCAATTTTGAAGCCCTCCACCCTCACCAAATATGGACAAATCTTCCAATACACAGACTGACTCCTATCCCTTCTGGATAAATAGAAAAAGAAATCTTTGATGACCAGGAAATGATCTGAAAGGCAATTGTTGCATTTTCTCATTTTTAAAAGATTTTTATTTAAAAAAGTAATTCTTACTTCACTTTAACTTAACTTTCATGCAAGCAAAACAAAACAAAAAATTTGCTCACCTTTAAACCCAGGACAGGATCTTCTTCAGAAAGGACATCCCATGCAACCTCATCATAAGACGTTCACTTTCTGAGTTTCGGCTGTGGCAGCCTCTCTCCCTTGCTCTTCACCAAGTTCTGAGTTCCCCAGCCTGCTTGGCACACCGGACCCATTGTTCTCTGTGGTGTGCAAGCAGGAACAGGCTGTCGAAGTGTGTTCCTTGTAGTTGTTCTTGCTGCTCTTCATCACCTTCTGAGCAGGCCCGAAGCTGTACCATGGCTCCTTGGTAAGAGATTGCTACCCATCACCAGGTCTCAGCTCTTACTGGCAGAGCACTGGCTTTTTTCAGGCATAACCATGCCCCACTCCCAGGGACTCCATCTAAGGATAATGGCAGTCCCACCCTGCTGGCCAAGTGATCCATTTATTGTTCCACAATAAAATAAGTGGGTGAAGAGAGTGGCAGAAAGACCTACAGGTGTTTCCTTGCTCTTATATGAGACTTATGGAAAGAGATACTTTTTGCATCTGCATGTAGAACATAATGTGATAGCAGCTGTCTTGCAACCATCATCAAGCCAGCTTGAGGATGAAACTGATGAAACTGACAGGCTGTGGGCAGCAGGGTAGAAAGTTGGAAAGAATGTAGGTCCCGATGATGAATCAAGTTGCTGAATCAACTGACCTGAGGGCTACTCTGATATTCAGGATGCCTCATTATATAATACGCCATGGTTTCCTTACTGCTTGTATCGGTTGAGTTAGTATCTTACGTTATTTATGCCTGCAGGCTTTCTGATACACCTGCCTATGTCCATTAATATGGAAACCAAAGATTCTCAGCTGGTGGTCATGGGTAGGTTTTTGTTTGGCTACTCTGCAAATTCAGGATGAGGAAAATGGCAGGATGAGAAATCCACACTGTGGATTTGCTTATTTTTAATTGAACTTTTTATTTTAAGATCATTGTATAGTCACATGTGGTTGTAAGAAACTAGACAAAGAGATCCTGTGTAACCTTCACTCAGTTTTCTCCGGTGGTAACATCTTGCAGAGCTATAGTACAATATTACAACTAGGAAATGACATTGCTATAATCCACCCATCTTGCTCAGATTTCACTGGTTTTACCTGTACCCATTTGTGTATGTGCATATTTACGTTTAGGCAATTTTATCACATGTGTAGGGTTGTATATTCACCACCACAGTCAAGATGCAGAACAGGTGGGATTTATTTTTAAAAGAAACATCTAAGCTCTTTTATCCCTTTGTCTTCTCTTGCAGAGCTTTTAAAATTGTGCTCCTTGGAGTTCCACCCCTCCACCTTACTTCAGCTGGAGCATATCCATGTGTATATATATTTTATATTTGGGGTTTCATAATAAGCGTTCATCTGGAGAATAGGTTCTACTTTAGGAACAAAAAAGGAATGGGACTGATAATCTATGGTAAATACACCTTTCATATTCAAATTATGTTACTTGGATGAAGCTTTATGGTTTTCCAAAGCACTTTCCAGTCCACTGTCTCTCTTTAAGTCTTAAAACAGCTCTGATTAAGTGAGTAAACGAATCAACAGATGAAACAAACATCTATTCAATCAGTAGTTGAAAGAGCCACTGCCTTGGAGGAACTGTTAGAGAAGGAACCCTGGAGTTGCATGGCACAAACTCTGCACTCCTCAGCTGAACAGCGCTGCGGACTCCTTGAAGTATTTCCCACTCCCTTCATGTGGCCTGTCCCCATCAGAGTGGATAATTAGGTTTTTTCTTTCCCAGGATCTGGAATAGACGATCCCCGCATTGTGCTGGGAAGTGTTGTGTAAGATGGATCGTTTTGTGCTCATCCCCCATCATGCAACAAGGTTTGTGATTTTGTGTTGAATTCCATGAAATCTCATGGGCTTTACTGGGGGAAATTTACAAAGCAAAAAGTAGCAAGAAAAGAGAAGACATGGGCCAAGGTTCTCTGCTGGACGCACCATGGGTGGGCATTCCAGGAAAGGAACCTTGCCCCCTTGCTGTTCTCCTTCTCATAGGGCAGGAGTGAGAACAACCCAGTGGGTTTGAGGATAATCAGACTTCTTGAGTAACATCAGTCTGTGCTTTGATGCCAGCTCTTTGAGTTGCCTGTGAAAGCCAGCTGTGCTGCACCTAAAAACTTTGGGGTCTATGGAAGGGAAAACTGGTCCCTGGAGTAGTTTAGGTACAACCCCTCCTGTGGAGACAAGGTTGGGGGACCCAGGTGTCTGCTGGCTTGTGTCTAGGCAACCCAGATGAGCCACCTAGGTCAGTTGTTAACATCCTGACTATGGCACTGCATGTCTTGTTTATCTTAATGACCCAGCACTTAGCACGAAGCCTGGCCTATGGTAGGTACCTCAGCAATGTCTGATAATTTAATGAACGAATGCACTTTTGTGCCAGTTGAAAACAAGTGATTTTGTTCTTGCTGATGGAAATGAGGAGGGCTAAGAATAAACATTGCTGCCTACATTTCTTGAATTCGTGGAAGTCTATATGTGTGTTCTGCCCCTACTTTGGTAAAACCTCTGGAGAATCCAAAGCTCTGTAAAGAGGCTCCTTGGATCAAGCAAGGTTGACATTTATTGAATTTCTACCATTTCCTTGTAGCTCTGGCAAATAAAGCCAATGTCTGGGATCTGCTATACCAACACTGAGATACTCAGTAAGGGAAGGCTTTGCAGGCGGCAGCAGCTCGGGAATTTCCCACAGCTGCTCTTCTTGCAAACTTTTTAAACCTTCAGGACTTTGAATTAGATATGGAGTATAATGGGAAGTTAGCCACTGTTTGTAAATTTTCTTATGAAAATGGTTTGAAAAATGACATCCTTTAAACAATTTTCTTTAGGGCAGTCTTTCTAATCTCGCCACCGCTGAAAACTTCTTGTAAGATCATTTCTCCCCACAGAATCCCTGTCTCAAAAGATTTTGTTTATAAGCAAACATTTTTGTTAAATAATAATGAATTTATCTTCCCAAGAGGAAGCCAAGAGGTCCAGACGTTTATTTCTAACTAAAAGTCATCCTTGAGGTTGTATTTTGAGTAAACAAACAATTTTTAAGCTTCCTGAAAAACTGAAAATAACTGGAGGAATTCTCATCCTCTGTCTACCCACGCCTCCCTCCCCTCTTGCCCCAAGACACTTGTTACTACTTTCCTCAACTGCCAGGATTCTAGGTTTGAAACTAGTGTTCCAGGGGAATGCCAGGCAGAGAGCATAAAATTAACAAAAGCCTGTGACTTCTCCTAGGTCTTTTGCTATCAGTTTACCCTCTTTACTGGTAATGGGTGGTTGTCTGTGGCCATTATTCCTGCATCAAGCTCTCTTTGTCTAGGGACAGCTAGCCTCAGCTTTCTGCTAAAATAATACCAAAAGATGCAACAAGCAAGCTGGCGTAGTCAACACTTCTCGCCTAAGGAACTGTCCTGTGAGATGTAGAATAAGTCCCTTGTCTCCTCTAAGAGAAAGAGGTTTTGCTTGATTTGTGACATGAAGTTCTCACTTCAGGACGGGATAAAAATTCTCAAGCAAGAGCATAACAAAGCAATAAGTAACATTTAATATTTTCTAAAAGAAAAAGGAGTATTTTTATTACCCTAAAACATTGTCATAGCATTTTTTTAAGGGAAAGATTAGAATCAATAGGAACTTGGAAATCTGACCTTGGCTGGTGTAAGAATAGAAAGAATCTAGTACTTCTTAATTTCCCATTCAGGTTCTCAGTGTTCCAGGAAGCGGTTTGCTCAAGTTTCTTTTCTCCATTTAGCTCTCCTGAATGCCCGGCTTCAGTGCCTGGGCATTGCTGCCAAGGATCCCGCTGGCGCATTCAGCTGCCATTCAGGGAAACAGCTCTCTCCACTGCCTCGCACTTGGAAGTCTGTCTTACAGCATAAAACAGGTGGAAGGACATTCTGCCTTTAGAGTTCTGCCGGCATGTCTTGCTACTTCTACTGCCCAATGCCAAGAATGACAAAAATCTTTTGTGTATGTTTGGGGGTGGGAAAGACCAGATATTACTGTGAACAGCAGTTAACTTGCTGTTCAGACAAGATTCCCAGGGCAGCTGTTATAACTCAGGCAGCAATAACTCTAAACTTGGCTCTGTTGCTAGGATGAATTGATAGAAACTTTGGACAGATCATCAAAAAAATTATGCTCTCATGATACTGTTGAATATATCACAGATCAACTTAAAGATAACTGAATATTTGCTAGTATCATAACAAGGAAGTATAATAAGCATATTAATCAGCTGAGGTTGTGTTTACAGTTCTATTTCTAAACATCTGCTTTCAGTAAAGTCATTAGTATCTGCTGGCAAAAATTTGGACTGACACAAGATTTGCAGTCTGTAGCTACAATTGGGACAGCATTACCTCTTTATGTGCTGACACTCACAATCTTATTTAAATTAACAAATTAGTCAACTTCACAACAGGATTATAAATTCTATTTTGTGAACTTGCCAATTGTTTGTCCTTTGCCAAAGACTCTAACCCAAGCTTAACTTTTAGTCTTGACCCATACGTGTACACACACATAAACAATCTTTTTTTTATTTTTTGTAAAGAAAAAGATAACACTCTATTTGGACAAAGAAAAAAAAGATAATGTTAGTAATCCAATGGTGCTTATTTACATTAAATTAAGTTGTTATTTTCTGTGGAAGTTAACAATGTGACTAACTGAAATAAATTACTCCTGGAAAGAGAATCCTTAACGTAAAGTTAAATGAATCTCAACATTGTCGTTAAATCTCCTCAAGATTTCCTAGATCTTATTAATGTAGGTCAGTTTTTAGAAGATAGTTCCATGGTTTTGCCTTCATCCTCTCCCTTTTGTTGAATATATCCAGACCAAAATTAAGCCACACTATTGCCCCCATTCCAGAATGAGTTGAGCATGGGCATTATTGATGTAGTTAATGATCCTGTATCACCGGCAAAGCACAGACTTAAAATTGACGTTGGCTTAAGCAGCTTACATTTAAATTTGCTTATTCGCTTGCTGCTGAAAAGTTGGACACGCTGTAATGGCCATCTGGCCTACCCTCTTTTTATCCTGACTACTATCTTGGTTCACCTATTGTCTCTTCTACTTTCTCTCTCATAATTGCCTCCACCTTCCTGAGTCAAAGCCCCACATGGCTCTCTGCTCTTGCACTGGCCAATCTGGTCTGTCCTGCCCAGCAGCTGCCACTTGCCTGTGCCAGCCTTCTCTGTCACTCCTGGTGCCTGAACAGGAGCAGCAGCCTCTGCCAGTTCTGCTGTCCACTTCCTACCAGAAGCCTCAGCAACGCCTGTGGTGTCTTCTTCTGCCATCACATTTTACCTTATTGATGCCCCAGATCTCCAACATGCTCGCTTTCTGCCTCTCTTGGCAGCTTGGGGCTCAGCTGCTGGCTCTTCCATGTAAGCGCATAATGAGGAAGCCAAACCACAAGGTAACTCTTGGTCTTGCCACACTAGTTTTGGTCATTTCCCTGACCCTTTGGACATGGCACTGATGCCTGATCTTCCTGGGATTCCAATGTTGGCTTTCTCCTCTGGACTCTTGGAGAATTCTTCCCTCCCTGCTGTCTTGGGGTGGGGAGCACCTTCCCCATTCCTGCTCTTGGAACTTA
Source organism: Avahi laniger (assembly GCA_963575035.1). NCBI lineage: Eukaryota > Metazoa > Chordata > Mammalia > Primates > Indriidae > Avahi > Avahi laniger. The sequence goes on along the minus strand of CAUYSK010014710.1, from coordinate 7,874 downwards.
CAGTAATGGCAACCATGCCTCCTGCCTTATATTTTCTTCTCTTTACCATCTCTGAGCCAGGCCAGCTCAGCAGGTTTTCAGCCTGGCTCAGATTCACTTGGATGCTCTTGTTACCACCTGCTTATCTACTCTCCGTGATTGCAGAACTTTTTGGACAGGTTGACAGTGTTGCCTTTGCTCACAACGCTTAGGATTTACGGTGAGATAGTAGATGTGACTAAATGTAAGTGAGGAAAAGGAAACTTACTACGAGGCAAGAGTTATGGGAAAGCAGGTAGGATGAGAGAATCTAAGTGGAATTAGTAGAAGGACTTAAGTGCGGATGCAGAGGCATGAAATGAAAGACTTTGGGGGCATACGGAAGAACAAGACCGTAAGTGTTAATAGTAAGAGACTATACTTGATTGTGAAATCCTACCTAGTGAGAACCTTGACATTTAATTGGTAACATACCCTACACACTTAATGGACATAGTTTAGCAGCTCATTGTATTTAATGAATAAATGTCCTGGAAAAATTAATGAGAATAAAATTAAGAAAGAAATTTTTTAATTCCTTAAATATAATTTGTGAAGTTAATTGGGGTAAGACGGATACATAGCAAAGGAAACCTATAACTTTAATGTGAGTTTTACCCATAATTTTATCATATCCCCAAGAGGTGATATATTTGGTGTCTAAGAGTGCAAAAATCTTGAGAGGCCATGTGCTGAAAGTTTACATGATGAGAACAGTTTTCCACAAAAGTAGATTGTTTTTTTTTCTGAAATAGAGAAATATAGGAGAGCTCCCCCAGCAATAAATTAAGATTGTTCCTCCATGAAAAAGAAGGAAAAAAAGGCTGCTCAAAGGTAAATCATCATAATAATCTATTATTCATGTACATTTAAATTTTTGAAAACACAGTATTGGTGAAAAAAATATTAGAGGCCTGGGCAATCACCAAGAGTTATTTTCACAGCTCTAACACCTGTGTTGTCTATATCCCTGATCACACTTTTAAATTTACTTCAAGTTAAATTTTAAACAGAATTTTCTCTTATCTCTTTTGAAATTGAGTTGGTAGAAGTGTAATGATGAGGGAGGTGGGGGGGTAGCATCCCTTGTTTACTATAAAGCTTCCGATGTTATAAGGAACATTATATTTTTTATTACACGTAACTATTTTCCAGAGTGATTATTATTTATATCTGTGATCAGGAATTCAAAAACCCTCTAACATGACTACCTGTTTTTTTTTTTCTTCCTGATAAAGGATTGAGAAGGATTCTTCAGGTTGCAGCTTTAATAAAAGGACCCTATCCTTATAACTGAAGGATCCAGGAATAGTAAGAGAAACTGCCAAATAACCTGCAGGTGATTGTAACACAAAACGCCTGTACCATAGTTTTTACAATTTACCTACACACAGAGTTCCTAGGGTGTGCTTCTGAATTTGCATGACAAAGTAGACCCACAAGAACAATGTCATAATCAGGGCAGGGCCTAACACCAAGGACTGAGAAGTAAATCAATTACAGATGTGAACAAAAGGCGTGATAAAGGCAAAATTGTGACTACTTGCCTATCTAATAATTTAAATAGTTAAATATATTCTGCATTCTAAAAAATGAGTATTCATATACCATATACTTTCCTTATCAAAATATTGTTATAAAAATTTATTTCATACAGAAAATTAAAGTCTACTAAAGTATATGAGCTGAAGTAAATTTTCAGCCTCTATAATTTTTCCTTATGTCACAGATCATTGAAAATTAGCACCAAGAGCATCTGCTACAATTGATTCATTTTATAGATGAGAAAATGGAGAGCCCAGAGAAGTTAAATAAATAGTCCAAGGTAGTAGATTCAGAACTAGACTACGGGACCGCTAAACCCTGCTACAAGACCTCTCACCCTTATCTTACAGCCTAACTGCTTAGTGATGCATTTACTGTTCTTCATAACACATAGAAGAACTGTTGAGGGATTATTTGAATAGCTCAGATCATCTTTCAGAACTTTGTAATAAAGTCTGAAAATTTGCCTTTTTTCTTAACCAGCTCCTTCATGGTAAACAGATGAGATTAAAATCATCACTATGTTTCAAAAAATTATCTGCAATCCTTCATTCTTTTCACTAGATGTAAAATTTTGTGTGGCCAATTGTCTAGTGAATAAGCAAAAGTAGGTAAAAGTGAACTTCAGGTCTGAATGAAAACAAATGAAGATTGATGGTAAATGTAGCAAAATAGATAAACCTTAAAAATACAATATTTAATAACAAAAAAAGCAAATTATGGAAGACTATATAAAGTATGTAAGTAAGTAAGCTATAAAGCTATAAAGTATGTAAGTAAGCTATTTTTATAAAAGTTTAAAGCTTTTCATATATTTTGTTTAGGAATACATGCATATGCTGTCAAACTATAAAGACATGGTAGGATGATAAATACCAGATTTACGGTAGTGGTACCTCTGGGGAAGAATGATGGAGAGTGGGGTTAGGAGGGAGGGTACAAGGGATTTCAACTGTATATGAAATATTTTAAAGGTTTAAAAAATATCCTAAACAAAGAGCTCAGGCAAACATGCAAAAAGATTAAGATTTGACTTGGTTGGATGATGGGTACCTGGAAGTTATTTTATTATTCTTTATGTTTTCTACATTATGGAAACAATTTATGATTAAAATAAAAGGAAAGAAAGAATGGCAGAGTTGGGTTGTAATAGGAGGGGAGCGCATATTTGCAAAAATGCATTAGATGTTTAGAAACATTTAAATACATTTTCGATCCAATTTTTTATTGAAACAAATCTATCTGTGGATGGAGAATATTATTGATTTAGTCCCATTCAGGACTTACGTAATCCAAATACAAGCTGATGTTCCATGGGGTCCAGCCACTGTATAGAGTCTTATTCAAAAAAATGTGTCTGATGCCAGAAGACGTTGGAGATCATGAAGCTTCTGAAGTAGATGTGGCTACTGACATGTGGCTCTCACACTGCACAAATGTCCTTGTTTTTGACAGGAGAGACAGTATCATATATTGGCATATGGGATAGCCAGAAAAGGGATTTGATTGACCCTAAGACTATATGACAAAAAAAATGACTAGGGCTTTTAGGGTTTTGCGTGGATTTATCTTCTCTTGGTAGGATGTTAGCTGAGATTTATTTACCCTCTCTTTTTGATCACCTATTAGATTCCTTAATCCTCTCCCCTTCTGCAGAGAAATCTGTGAATTACATGATATGAAATTAATTGCAAACTTGGGATCCATGATCTTATATTTTTTCTTCCCCCTCATCTATTTTAATATTTAAAACAATGTATTTTCTAACTCATTCTCTAATTTATCTTTTCCCGATAAGGTGAATTTGATATTTAAACTCTACTTTCTCCCTTAGAGTTCTGTCCTCCACACAAAGTTCTGTGTTTAGTTACTCAATTTAAAGTTTGTAGAATCAAAAATATGTTCTCTCTGTAATTTCATGGCTGTTTGAATTCAAAGTTTTTTCATCTGATTCCACCATTCATTCGTTTTCCTAAGTAGATAAGTAAATGAGTAATATAGCTAATTTATTAAATTACAATAAATACTAGCTCAAGTGTTCAATTGTATTCATGAATCACCTCAAATGCTGAACTATTTATGTTAAATTTCTAGAATTCCTTTCCTCTGATGGAATGATTAAGGGCTAAAGTAGGATTTTTTTTTAAAACAATGACTTTCATTCAAAAATTATCTACTCAAACTAGCAAATAAAAAGGGGCAGCAAAGAAAAGATAAAAATAGGGTTGGAAGATGGCAGAAGAAACCAAGAACACAGAAGAAAGTGATAGGTTTAGAGTAGAAAAATTAAACTAAAAGAAGGCAAGATTGAGAAAAAAATTTATCCTAAATGCACAAATTGCAAATCAAATGGCATCTAGAAATATAAATCCAAATTAGGTTTCTAAATTATGATCAGTCCCAAGGTATAGATCTGTAATCCCAGGGAGAATGAGCCGTAAAGAGCTCTTATCCAGAGCCCAGTTCTGCGTCTTTGCGGATGATTCCTGTCTTTTTCTTCTATTCACTAGCCCTGAGCAGACAGTGACATTTCTTAGCCCGCAATGTCGTTTTCTACTTTTCCAAAAGGAGAACATACGATATTCCTGTCTGGTGGTAATTTTTCTTGTTTTTACTTGTTATTTTATTATAGGGCTCTGAAAATGGTAACTGTGAAAATAGCCCAAGAGGTTACCAATGAAGAATTTTTGTTTCTGATTTAAAAATTGGAATAGGAAATGACGAGATGTTAAGGAAAAGGTCAACATTTCCCCTCTTCTCCTCGGCAACTCAAATGCCCAGTTATCAAAGAACACAAGAAAATATTGCCTATATGAGCAGAACTGTTTCTAAAAATGTCTGGCATGTAAATGCTGCATCAGTTCCTAATTAAGCATTCTGTAAATAAAGCTTTGCTCCTCATCTCTTGTTTTCATCGGAAACTTCCATCAGAGATAGCGAATGGTGTGAATCAGTGGAGACACCCAGTGGCTAATGTGGTTAACCGCAGCAATATAGTGCATCTCATGCTGCATTTCGTCTGTTTCCTGTTTTACATGTGTTTATTTCCTCTCGAAAATATGACACTAAGTACCTCCAAATAGAAATATAATAATGTAATAGTAACTATGAAATTTATGGCTTGAATATTACTCACAAATTAGACCTTAATCTAAAATATGGAAGGATTTGTGAATAACTTTTAAAATGCAATAAAAGAAAAATATCATTCAATCCTGCCAATTTCTAAAAAATTATAGCTTTTCTTTTAAAAACATGAAGGTAGATCCCTTTCTTAAGTACAAATTTGGATTTAGGAAAGGATTCTATATGGAAATTAACACTTAAAATTTAAAATTTGAAAATGTCTCTCTGATTCTACCCAAATTATTTTTGTCAACAAATAAAATACATTAACGTTTCAAAACGTAAGGGCTGTTAAGAGAATTGGCTGTTCTCGTGAGATGTATATTTTATTGTTTTTGAAAAAGGCTCAAACAGAGAAATGATGCTAAGAGTTGCTGCTGAGTGAAGCAATAAATGACCTTAAAATTTTTTTAAATAGCTTTTTCCTTATTAAAATAGTAAAACAAGCTCATATAGAAAAATTAGAAAGTATAAACAAAAAGAAGTAAAATTCCCACCACAATTTCCCTCTTAATACTTTGGTTTATATATTTCCAGAAATTTTTCTTTGCATATGGATTATATAGTTTTTTTTAACTAAAAGGGGATTTTATCGAATATAGTTTTTGCACTTTGTTTTTGCCCTGTGTATGAACTTCTATCTCAGTATATATTTATCTGTACCTAATTTTTAAAAAGATGTACAGTATTCCATTTTATGGATATGCTATGATTTAACCAAACCCCCACTACTGGATTTTTTTGTTTTCAAATTTTGCTATCATAATCAATGCTCTAAAATCATTGCTTACACCCTTTTTAAAGGTAGGAAGAACTATTTAAAGTGAGTAACAGCATATACTTTTAAAAATAATTTTCTTTTTGAGACAGAGTCTTGCTTTGTCGCCCAGACTAGAGTGCTGTGACATCAGCCTAGCTCACAGCAACCTCAAACTCCTGGGCTCAAGCAATCCTCCTGCCTCAGCCTCCCCATTAGCTGGGACTAACATCACCACGCCAGACTAATTTTTTCTATTTTTAGTAGAGATAGGGTCTCCCTCTTGCTCAGGCTGGTCTCCAACTCCTGATCTCAAGCGATCCTCCTGCGTTGGCCTCCCAGAGTGCTAGGATTACAGGTGTGAGCCACTGCGCCTGGCCTAAAAATAATTTTTAAAATTATGAAATATAACAGAGAACAGAACATACAACTTGCATATACAATTTAACAGTTATAAAGTAAACAACAGTGTATCCATCACCCAGGTCAAGAAAGAGAACTTTATTGGTCCACCAGAATACACCCCATCCCTTCTTGATTGCAGTCCTGTTTTAAGACTTTGATATGCACTGTCAAATTGGCCTCCAGAAACATGGTATTCCTTTACACTCCTGCAAGCACTACATCTGTTGTCCATCTTAGAGAATGATCATAAAGTAACTGTAATCCTTGGCAACCAACAGTGAAAAAGGTGATAGAGTTATATTGAATGTCACATTGGCAATGCTAAAATTGTACCTTTACTCCTCAACAGTATTTGAAAATATAATTTAGTTTTGAATTTCAGTTCACTGTGCCTGCGATATTTAGCACAGTCGTAGGCATTTATGGCCTATACTGATCTATGAGGGAAGCTCCACCCACCCAAGTGAAGAGTCTAACACAAGTGGGTCAAGCCTAATGACAACATTTGGGTCTCATTAGTAAATGAATGAGATATAGTTCCCAAAGTGTTTTCCCAGTTTCTTGTCCTTTTCCTTAGGTCGGTCACTTTTCAGTGTCAGATTGATGCAATGCTGAACTTTGATGTGGGTTTAAGAGGAAAGATGCCCAAGAGTCAAAGAGCAGAACTTTTATTGGTATGAGAAATGGATCTCCAAATTATATGTATGTCTGTAGATATTGATATATGATGTATAAGTATGTACATGTGTATATGTATATACATATATATGTCTTATATAGTTGAATTCATTTCCCTTCATAAACTCATATATATAAATTAAAAGGAAAGTTAGTTATTGCCTTTAGAAAAAAACAGTTTGATTTCTCTGATTTAGGATAATCAGAATCCTTAAAGGAGATTTGATACATGGAAGCCATAAGTCTTAAAAATGTAGGCTCACAGTCACCAGTGGCCATTTTTCCTACTATGGAGAAACCTGCCAAGGAATGATATCAATATATCATAGAAGAAGATGAGAAAAGAGAACTCTTGGATCCAGCCATATTTTTTTTGATAGCTTACTATCCACTAGCAATGAAATGAACTAAATGGCATATTTTCAGCAAATTTCAAAGGTGTTTTTTTTTTTGAGACAGCTCTGTTGCCCAGACTAGAGTGCAGTGGTGTTATCATAGCTCACTGCAACCTCAAACTCCTGGGCTCAAGCTATCCTCCTGTGTTGGCCTCCCAAAGTGCTAGGCTTACAGGTGTGAGCCACCACCCGTGGCCTCAAAGTTTTAGAAGAGCACATATTTTATATTAACAACTGGTCTAAAGCAAGTTAAAACAAATAATGTCAAATTCTTAATTTCATTTCAAATTCATTTTCAATTGATTTAAAAATATAATGGCCAATGTATATCAAGAGTGACAAAATGTTCAGATCCTTTGACTTACTAATTTTCTCCCAGCGATGTATTTCAATGATAAGGGATCAATATATCAAGATGTTTATAGGAGGGATTATTTTTAATAATGGAAAACTATGAATCTACATATCTAACATTTCATAAATGATTAAATATAATTATGGCATATTGATGTTATATTTTGAAACTTTAGCACTAATAGATATTACTATATAGAAATATAAAAAATCAAGTAGAAATAAAAAGAATTTACAAAAACACTTCTAAGTGAAAAAGGAATTTCTAAAATTGTATATGTCTACTCTTATTACAACTTTACAAAACTTTATACATATGTACATGAATTCATTTTAGATATGTGTACATATATAATAAAAATTAGAAGACATTATGAAGAAATAAGAATAGTTGCTGCCTTGGGGTGGTGAGATTATACAAATTAGACCAAAATATTTTATAAACTTAAAAAAGGTTTTTTTTTTTTTTTTTTTTGAGACAGAGTCTCACTTTGTTGCCCTGGCTAGAGTGAGTGCCGTGGCGTCAGCCTAGCTCACAGCAACCTCAGACTCCTGGGCTCAAGCGATCCTTCTGTCTCAGCCTCCCCAGTAGCTGG
>CAUYSK010014709.1:0-22470 GCA_963575035.1 Avahi laniger | reverse complement strand
AGACCAGCCTGAGCAAGAGCGAGACCCCGTCTCTACTAAAAACAGAAAGAAATTAGCTGGACAACTAAAAATATATAGGAAAAATTAGCTGGGCATGGTGGTGCACGCCTGTAGTCCCAGCTACTCAGGAGGCTGAGGCAGGAGGATCACTTGAGCCCAGGAGTTTAAGGTTGCTGTGAGCTAGGCTGACACCACGGCACTCTAGCCCCAGCAATAGAGTGAGACTCTGTCTCAAAAAAAAAAAAAAGGAATGATGGGTTAAGGCTGTATTTTCTTTTAAGGGTAAGGAAAAAGAAGCCCTTAAAGAAGACAGGCTTTTATTGTTGAGAAATCACTCTGGGCTTCACTCCATCCCTCCTCCCTGCCTCCCCGCCTCCCCACATCACTGCAGCAGCAACGACAAGAATCCACTAGGGCCAAAACACACTGGCTGCGTGGAGCCACAGTGCTTCCTGACATGCCGAACTCTCAGCCTCGGGATGACGCACGAGAGTGGGACAAGTTAGTCATGCACAAACAAGAGTGGCCCTTGACTAGCTTTGTTTGCTTGGATTCCAAGTATCACCACCTACACTCTCCCAAGCTTAGAATGGTAATGACAGTGCTCCTGCCTTTATCCATTTATACAGCAACCACTTACTGAACAACACTGTAATAGGAACGGCAGGAGCAAGGAAAATGAAGTCGTGTCCACGATGGTCAGTAATTCACAAGCTAATGCGGCCGAGGGCAATTCCAGAACAGTGTGGACACGCAGTGATAGGCGTGCAGCGCAAAAGAGGAGCTTCTAACCCAGACGACAGGGGGAGCGGCAATTAGCAAAGACTTCCTGAAAAAGGCAAAACCTGAACTAAATCTTATACCGGAAATTTCAGAGATCTAGAGAGATCAAAATATTTTTATATGCTTAGAGAAGTCCCTGTGTCTCGGGGAGATTACCTCTCAAGCCAACATGCTCCACAAACGCCCCCAATTCCCACTGGAAAGTGGGCTCTAGAGCTGTGATTTCTTTATGGAATTAATGTTTGTCCATTTGCTTTCCCTTCTTCTTCTCATAGGAATGAAACCATAAATCCTGTTCACAAAATAGGTATTTCTCAACTTCCAAAATGTTGGTACGGAAAACATCCATTTCCTGCTCAGTTAAATAAGGTTTTTGCAGATGCTGGTTCTCACCCTGCTGCCAAAGCCGTTATAGATGTGGGCTGCGGTGTTTGGACAGACTTTAAATAGGAGCATTGAATCCCAACGGGTGTGTCCTGATGTGATAATTGCTTTTGGGACAGGTTATTGTGCGCAGCTTCCAGTACGAGACATTTGGCTTAAAATACGTTTTGCATATTGTGTAAATTACTTGGAAAAAAAATCCTGGTGAACTGCCTATAAAATTCCTAACACAGACTAAGTCATATCCTCAAGTATTTCATTTTTCCATTGGACCTAACTTCCCTAGAGCTTTTTTAAAAAAGAGAGACTTTTAACTGAAGGCAAATTTTATTACTCTTCTTTTAGGGATGGAGAAAATGAGACACTAGCATAAAATGAGTCATCCACAGTTGCAGAAAGGGTCAGAAGCAAAATCCATTGGTAAATGCTAGCTCAGATGTCTCTTCATTAGATATTACTACTTCTTACATTCTCCTTTAATATTTTTCCATGTTTGTAATATAATGCAATAAATCTATAGAAGAGAATGCAAAAAAGAAAATACACACATTGAAATGGACTTGTCATTGTGCCTCAATTATACAATGAACTATTTGTGAAAACTCTGCCTTTAGTTTTTTTTTATCCTTCTGAGCACACATCATGGTATCCTTCAAGATGGCATATTAGGAGCTTAAACTAAACCTATTTCTGCTCTATATAAAGCACATTCTAGTGTTATACTGATGTTATTTGGCTGTTTTCCAGCAAACATATTGGTCTATTAACATATTTTTAATGTACTGATCTATTGTCTTCAGCAGTGAATATTCACTGAGAAATACATTTTCAACATTCAATAGCCGCACGCTTTTGACTATTAAGTATTGAAAGTATATTTCTCAGTGAATATTCACTGCTGAAAACAATAAATTAAAAATAAGCTAATAGACCAATATGTTTGTGGGAGGATAGTCCAGTGGTCAAAGGGAACCCTCAATATTTCTGGTCCTTGCCATGACCTGGGAATTCATGCATTCCCAAAGGCAGGGAAATGTCCTTCCCTGGTGATGAAATTGTGTTCGCCTCCCAGTGGGGAGACCTCCTCTCCACAGCAACCATCTCATAGACTCACCATGTGGGTGCATGTGCCTGAGCCAGCGACCCCTACAACCTCCCGCCCTTTGGAGAGTCCCATCAGCTGACGGTGGGCAAAACGATCAATCCACACTAGAGCTTTCATTCTTTTCATGCTTATTTACTGAGCACCTCGTAAGAGCCAGGCTGTGTGCTCCACATCAGGAATAAAGCAGTGAATATAACAGACGCAGCCTCGTGGACTTACAGTCTAGTGAGAGACCCCGTCAACAAAGGAGAAAACACGGAGTACTAGGAGAACGTTTAATGAGGGAACTCAAACTAGACTAGGAAATCGGGACGTTAGATTTCTGGAAGGAGAAAACATTTCAGCTAAAAGCTGGTTCTCAAACTTGCCTACACATTGAAATCACCTGATGAACTTTAAAAAATGCTTTTGCCTAGGTCTCACCTCGACAGAGTCTCAGGAACTGCCATGGGATGAAGACTGAGTATAAGGATATTGTAAAGCTCCCTGGGCAATTCTAATGTGAAACAAAGTTTGGGAACACGCAAGTCTAAGGATAAGTAACAGTGAGTCTAGTGAAGATTGTCCAAGTAGAAGGAACAGCATACGCAAAGGTCCTGTGGTCAAAAGGAGCTTGGGGGATTCTGGGAACAAGGTGTCTGGAGTGTAAGGAGGATACTGGGAGGGGGCAGAGATGAGGCTGAAGATAAGAGTGGAGATGTAGGCAGGAGCTAGATCACACTTGGCCCTGGTAAGTCAAGTTACAGATTTTTCATGCATTAGTAAGTGCAATGGAAACTCACTATATGGCTTTAGGCAAGAAAGTGACTTATCAGACTTGTATTTGGAAAGGCACATCTCCAACTGCTGGGTAGAGAGTACATCAGAGGTGAGCTCAGGGAGCTCAGGCTGCAGAAAGAGCAGGATAATAGAACAGGAATGGGGCCATGGTCATGCCAAGCCAAGCAAAAGGGGGTCAGGCATTCCTAGCTCTCCTGGACAGTGGGAAGCTCTGGTTTCCTTTTAGATGAGCCACAGTGAGACCACCTCCCCACACCAATTCCGCTCACCTCCTGTCTTCCACCCTCCAGGTCAAAATTCCACCTTTGCCCACCCCATACTCTCAGCCCCTCCAGCAGTAAACCGAGGCTGTACTGAATAAGCAGAGACAAGAGCACAAAGAATGAAGGAAGAGTGCGGAGGAAAGAGATTTCTCTGCTGACCCATGGTGGTCACCACCTGCAGAGCCCCGAGAATGGAAAATAAAAGCCAGGTGCCTCCTGCAGGAGTGGAGGGTACACTCTGGAGAAGAGACAGGGAGCGTTCCCAAATATTCTCCTCTGTATAGCCTGGAAAAGCCACTTGACCACCGGGTGAACTTTCTCTGAATTCCACGTGTAAGCAGGATTTGCCAATGGCAGCCACGCCATTGAGTTGTGAAGGAGCCGCTTCTTCCCTGTACAATAAGCTACAAATTAGGTATAGGGTTACGCTACTATCCTTTCCACTCTGGATTTGTTCTGAACCCTGAAACAAATCCTTCTTGTCCCATTTCTGCCCATCCACAAAATGAGGGTTTTGAGACCTTGGGAGAGAGATAGAGGACTCTAATCACTGTATGATTACAGCAGTCAAATAAATTAAAACAGAAATGTACAAAATCTTTTAAAATATTAAAATAGAATCTAATAATAGCTCCTCAATTGCCCCTATGAGCCAGACCCTCTGCACACACATCTCAACTAAAACGACCAACTCCTCCTCCATGAACAAAGTAGTATTATCTCCATTTTACAGAAGAAACTGAGGTTATGAGAGGATATCATAATTTTCCTAGGGGCACAGAAGTAATAACTGGCTGAGTTGTGACTTGAACCCAGTTCTAGTTGGACCCTGGAGCACCCATTCTCAATCAATCTGCCCCACTGTTTGCTTTTCTGCTGGTGCTTTGCAGTTTGTGAAAGTTCCTGACTTCTGCCTATGCCATAGTATCCCAGCGGTGGTGCATCTAGAGGCACCAACCTGAGACAGCCTGAAAATTCATTATCAGCGCAACAGGAAGGTTTTTCTCCTCTAACTATCGGACGAGCAACCTAGGCAAGTTAAGCTCTCTTTGTCTCCGTTTCCTTACCTGTAAAATGATGAGAAGAATAATATCTACCTCATAAAGTCTTATGAGGATAGAATAAAATGATTAAGAAAAACTTTTAGTACAAAGTCTATTACGCAGTTAGCGCTCAATAAACACTAGCTATTGTTAGCACGCAGCAGTGTTTTCACTGGGTGCACACTTCTCCCCCATCTTTTTACCCCAGCTGTGCAGCACCTTTAGCTTCAAAGTGGAAAGTGGCAATAAACTGAGATCAAAGACTATACAAACAGAGGACACCAGCTTTGCTTTGGCTGAATTTGTTTCACAGAGGTGGGGTGGAGGGTCGTGAAGAGACAGCTTTGCCCATCACCACTAGATGGTGCTCATATATTACAACCCACCCACAGGCTTCTCACATAAACTACACAATGAAACGTGCATGAAGGCAGGCAGGCGCTAGGGCATTATTTTCTAAAAGTTGCCCATTATTCTACTTTTGGCACAAGGGCTCTGCAGTCCTCCTTAGATTGGGTCATGCACTACCCTGAGAAAAAGACAGGGATTGTATTCCCATCCCCTTATTTTAGATAAAAGACAATTTATACAGATATCTTGATATAAAAATTAGGGTCACACAGTCAACCTAAGAAATCTGTAATTTTTGCTAATATAAAGTGTAAGGAACTATTGCTATGCAAAAAGTGAATTGATGTAAGCAGAGATTAGTGAAAGAATCTTAAAAGTTTTGCTGATCTTTGTTTCCTCCATTAAGAAAGATCACATGACCTCCTGGAATTAAAACATCCTGGTAGGCTACAGATGAAGAATAATTACAGTAAACTTTCCCTGTCTAATTTTAAAAGTAAATTCTTGCTTCTTCTCAGGTTTACCATATCAGCCATACCCAATGCCATCCACAGATGGAAGCCCAGAATACGGTTTCAGGCTTGTTTCTGTGACAAGGTCACTCCGGATTCCTGTTGGTTGCCACATTGTCTTGGTGATGAAATGCTGTTATCGTTGCTTCCTGGGAACCACAAGTGGGAAGGCTTTCTGGAACTCTCCATCAGAGTGAAGAGGACTCAGCTTCCCCAAATTGCATGCCTGGCTCTTCCAAACGGAAAGGTTTTCTCTTCACACTCATTATCAGAAGATTTCACACGAGGTGTTCAGATACCTCTCACTCACACATGCTCCAAATGATGAGGCAATGAGCTATCTGCCAACGGGAAAATATCTTGTTGCTTTCAGTTCTCATAGCCAACAATAATTTCAAAAGGAGCCTGTTTTTAATTTCTTGTTTTAATTTCCATCTGGGCATGGTGAATAGGCTTTAAAAGCTATAGCGTTGGAGATTCTAAATAGGAAGGGGAAAGGCTTGCCTGGACAATCTTGGCATTATTCTGATACCTCCTATATTTCATCTTCCAGCTCACAGCACTTTTCACATGGAATTTCTCATGTTAGTCTCCCCGCCAACACTGTGAATAGACAAGGCAAGCGATTGCTATCATTCCATCGATGTCCAAGATTGAGAGTTAGCTAGAGGTACAGTTAGGATACAAACTCAAGTCTTGGTACATGTTGCTTTAGTTTTTCACCATTGCACATCACAGGCTGCTTCTTAATCACTCCTGCTTATTTGCTATCCATCTTCAACTGCCTTCAGCTTTTCATGGTATGTGTAGTCTCTGTCTAATTAATGTTGAGTCTAAAGACAATGACTGTGTCTAATAAATCTACTGTTCCCACAAAGCCATAAATACTCAATTATTGGTTAGGCTCTTGTTGTACAAAGAATGAGAGCAATAAAGATGATTTATTTGCATACCTTGAAACCTAAATAAAACTGAATGCTTAGATTCTCATTTTATATAAAGGAAAAACACATCAGGACTGAAAAATTGACAATTTTTTCAAGTTTATTTTAAATGGAAAGAGTATGTCGATTCAGGGCAGACTCATTTCCTATTCTATATTCATTGTGGGTTTAGGTTATAATTTGGGATGACAGCAAAAAGACTGGGGTGTTTTGCTGTTTTCCTTTGCTAAATGACATGATTGGATACAAGTGAAACTGTGTTTCTGTGGGTTTGCCTCCATATTTACTCGCCGCCTGAGTCCTATTTTCCAGTGTTTCATAGTCTGGAGAGGAAGTGTGGTCTACTGGTCAGAAAAACAGTTTAGGAGACTAGAGTCATGGTTTCTATTCCTGTCTCACTCCCTGACTCATTTAAGATCTTAAGAGAGTCACTTAAGCATTGTGAGCCTCAGTTTATCCATTTTTTCTTACCTAGAGATGTTGCTCAGAATTTATCAGATAATCTGACCATATACAATAAAAAATGAGAGAGGTTAGTTCTAAAAAGAAATAATACCACATGAAGACAAAGCTCCAGGAAATGGGTAGCAAGAGCTATAGAAGGAAAACAGGATCCTCTAATTAGTTCACCAGCTGAAAGGGGTTATCAAAGGCTCTTCTAGTAAGTGCTGGTTCAGCTGGTTGCGGGTACTGACTGGGATGGTATCTGGAAAACAGTGCAGAATGGGAAGAAAATCAAAGAAATGACCAAGAATCTAGAGAAGAGGAGTGTCAGGAATTTGGGGATCTTACCACTGACCCCCCAGGGGAAAATGTAACTGAGCGGAAGCACTCAGATTTCACTCGGGGTTCACACTCGTAGGCGCACCGAAGGCCTTCTTGGAAGGGTACATCTGGTCAAGCTACACATTCAAGATGAACTTGAGATCTCGGTTTCTCTCCACCCATCCTTCTCTCCAAGTCATCCTTCCTCAAGAAGAAAAGCCACTGTGCATGTTATTCCTTGTTGAGTTAAAACGGAAGGACTACGCAAAACAAAAATCAAATCCACTCCAATTGTTCACATGTGGATAACCGGTTATTTTTAATTGACACAATAATTATACATATTTATGGGGTACAGTATGATATTTCAATACATGTATACGATGTGTAATGATCAAATCAGGGTATTAACATAGGCATCACCTCAAACATTTCTTTGTGTTGAAAACATTCAAAATCTGTTCTATAATAGCTATTTGAAAATATATAATAATTGTTATTTATTACGGTCACTCTACAGCATTACAGAACACTAGAATTTATTCCTCCTATCTATTAATAGCTGGAGAATCATGTGGTCTATTCACTGGTTGACTAACTGCTGTACCCAGTCACCAATAGCCACCCAGGAGAATAGAACAGGGCTGTGCTGGGAACCTCACCCCTGGCTCTGTAATTGGTGTCATTGTATTAGGGGTTGCTGTCATCTTCTTAAGATAAAGCCTGAATGACTTGATAGTTCATTATAGTTCTGACACTAAAACTAATAATTATTATTATAAGCATGGCAACTATTTACTAAGCATACACTAATTGCCAGGCACAATGCTCAACATATTTTGTATGTGATCTCATTTAATTCTCCCTCAATCTGATAGGGTAAGAATTGTTAACCCCATTTTACAAACAAGGAGACTTAGACTCCCAAATAAAGTAACTTGTCTGAGGCCACAGTGGGGAATGAAACCCAAAGTGGTCTTACTCTGAGGCCCAGGATCTTAACCACTGAGCTGTGCTGCATCTCTACCAACTGCAACAGGTCAAAGAGGAGCTTGTTCCAGGAGTTGTTAGGGGAAAAGCAAAGAACTTGACACTCAATAGGGCTTATATTTCAAGAAGTGAGAAGCATACAGGACAGGTTCTCTGGCATGTGGGCATTATACTGGGTTCCTTTTTCTGCTAGAGGCCACCAGTTGGCCATGTTGGTCTCACTGGTTGAAGAGCAAGTAAGAAGGTAGAGACCATTCCCATACGCACCTGCTTTTTGGCCACAATAAAGCACTCCAGGACAAAATAAAGAAAATAACAATTCAGGAACAGGTTGATGAAAAAGAAGAGAAAGAGAAGATATTCACAGCTAGATCACTGGTACAACAGGTGTAGCCCAGCCTCCCACAAGACAATGAATTCAGACTTGCTAAGGATCAGCCATGACCACATATCCTACATGAAACAATCTGGGGAACCAGCGCATTGAAACTAAGGGGTCAAAGAACCAAAGAGGAAAAACACATCAGGGCATATGGCATCCTCCAGCCATATGGGGACATCATGTAACCAGGAACATGTGACTGGAAAATCCCCAAGTGCTGGAAGTGTTGGTCAGGAAATTAGAGGGCCAGGGGACACAGATGTTGTTTTTATCTTTGATTCCAATTTAGGATTCAGACTTTGAGGCAGGATACAGAATGTGGGAAGGAAGATTTGATAGGGTGATCACAAAATTTATAGTCCAAACTAGCACACTTTTGATAACAAAAAGAGGAGTATTAATTATTAATTACTTCTGGAACAACAGGTAAACTAGGACCATCCCAGGAAAACTAGAACTAGAACATACGGTCACTCTAACCTTTAGGAAAATCTGAATACAAGAATAAAATTATAGTAGAGAAATCTGGATAATGGTAAATATATGTATGTGTGTATGTTTATATGCATAAACAAATATATATATACACACACATGCACACATATACGTGTGTACAATATGCAGAGAAGAATAAAGGAAGTGCTGTAAGAGGAGTATGCTGGAGAAATTGGTTAGTATACTCCTGACAATGATCATAAAATTGGCACATTAGCAAATTACGGAAGTAAGGAGAAGCTTCAATTACCCCAAAATACTAGCAATTTCCATCTGAAAATTAGTTCATCATGTCTAGACCTAACTTGCGTTGCCTACAATTTCAGTTCTCAAAAACTAAAGGAAGTGGCAATGGAACTGCTACTTGGGACATAATTCTCCCTAGTAATGTGGAACTTGTAAGAGATGTGAGATCTGACACATGCTCAGATTTGTATCCTGCTACTGATCCCAACAGTTTCCAAGGAAAGAGAGGTAAGATAACTCAGACTGAAATGGCTCAAGAGATAAGAGAAGCCAATGAAATGAAAAGTAGACAACATAGTCACAATCTCTGCAAAGTCAAGGGCAAAATACTAAAAAGACCTACAAAAATAGAGCCAGAGATGCTAAAACCAAGACTACGTAAGGCTGGCAAAAAGGTCTAAAGTTATGAAGGGGTCTTTCTTTGGAGCAGGATGGAAGACATTCTCAGACATGTCCACCCTCTAGAGAATCCCTGTCGTGTTGAATGAGCACAGTAAGTGGAATAGCTTCAGGCTAACAGAAGGATAACAGAGCTCAATTTCTGCTTTGCTTCCGTATTCTCTCTCAATAGAGGTATTGCATTGGTAACTAGGAAAAATTACTTGATAATCCATCAAGCTATATCCCAAATATAAAGGTTAAACTGAGAAAAAAAATGACAAACTGAATGTTGTACAGAGGAAAGCAATGGGGATGATAAAGGATGTCTCAACTGAAGCTATTTAACCTAAAGAAGAACCATTCTGGAGGAATAGAATTACTTTGTAGGCATCAGAGAACAAAATTAGAAGGTCAAATTTTGACTTTATAGACATTCACATATTCTGAGGGTTAGCATTACCCCAAAGTGGCATCAGGGCATGGTGCAGTCCCCTTCCTGGCATTATGCAAATAGAGGCTAGAAAAATCATTTTGTGGAGATGTTGGTTACCTCAAATCCAGATACACTGTGGGCATGAATTGAGGAATAGTGAAGATACTTTTGAAGAGATCAAAGCATTTATCAAATGGTTTAAAAGTTTCCTTTCAGCCCTCAACTTCTATCCCCTCACTGTAAATGGCCATTTGAACTCAGGGGCTCACGCTGCCTGGACAGGGGCGCTGTCTTTCTTGCTTTACGGTAGGTGGAACAGCATAGTGGTCAAGAACCTGGACACTGGAGTTCATCTGCCTGGTGGTGAATCTCAGCCTTGCTTCTTACTAGCTTTGTAACCTTGGAAAATTATTTAACCTCTCCAAATTCCAGTATTTTCATTTCTAAAATACAGGAGATAATAGCACCCACTTCCTAAAGTTGCTATGAGAATTGAATGAGATAATGTATATAAAAAAGTCAATGTCTATTATGTAATAAGTACTCAATAAATTTTAACTATTAGTATTGGTTAAATCCACAATTGAGTTTAGGGAGGGTCTATAACTGACTAATTTTACTTTTTATGTTTTGTCTGTTAGTTGAAAATCATTGTAAAGTGCAATCAATTTACATTTGAAGATCTTCATTTATGCTATTGTTGGTTTTGGTTGTAAGTTTCTATAGAACGGAGACCTCAAATGACTTCTCAATGTCTTATTTGGCATGACAACAATAAGTCAGTGGAGACAGAGAAAGTTTTTGCTGTTAGGATTGATTGCCAAACTCAGATTGCCAAACTGATTAGCTATTACAGAGTTAATTTCTGCATGACTGTGCTAAAGGGATAACAAGGAATGGAACAGCTACCATTGTTTTCTCAACTTCTTAACATCACATGGATTAAGTGAATTATTTCAACTATTAATATGTCACATTAAACAGACTACATAAAGGAAAATTTAGAAGACATTGGTACTTTGAGGCAGGAGTCTGCCAACCTCCTCATTTGAGGGCAAATTAATAAACTTCTTTTTCCTTCTCCTCAAAAAAAGAAAAATTTAAATGAAATTATTAACCTAGATCCTAGACATTTTAACCCTTTCAAACCTCAAAAGTTTCTTTTAAAATCAAGTTAGAAGAGTCCCTGATATGATGAATGAATACAATAAACAGAATTACATAAAGTTATATGGTACAAAAAATGAAATATAACCTTAAAATCATTATAAGGGTATCTTAAATTGAGGAATGATGTGTTCTTGGTAAGATATTTATGTGGAAACATCTAAGAACTTTCTGCATACATATACATCTGGCTTTGTTGTGGTTGGTCAAAGATCATCTTTGCCCATCTTACGACCTACAAAGGGTCAAAAGGGAATGTGATGTTCCCATCAGATGGTCTAGTACAGTGAGTGATTTTGTTATTCAAAATTTTGTTATTTTATTAATGGGAATAGTTCAATAAAAGAGAGTACCTAAAAGAAGATTCAGCACTCATGGAGGCCGTGCAAGGTCAATTCCATCTCAAGCACAAGTAGAAATATTTGGGGGTAAAAGAGAATTAAGTTTCAGGTATTTACAAGTTTACTAATGCAACAATAATTAAGAGCACAAATGTTCATACAATAAAAACATTTGAAATTTCTTGTAAAGATGTTCAATCTCCCATCAGAACTTAATCATTGTATGGGTCCTTGACTCTTTTCTGAGTTAGTTGCATGCTGGATTTGATATTTGTGTTTAATTTCAAACCCCCTGCTACTTTGATATGCAGTATCATTATTCATCAATAGCATTCCTATGAGAGGACTGATTATTCAATCTGTTGTGTAGCTGACTCCCACTGGCTTATATCAGCCAGGGAAGGCCAATTGTGCACATCTGTTTGCACCAACATGTTCAACGATATCATGTTGGTAGCTTGATATCAGCCATAAATGGAGTATTTATAACAAGAAATCAGCAAAGGCTACAAATCAGTTGTTACATACTTACAAGCACACCACTGATTTTATGTCTGGCTCTATTATTCTCGGGCATGGTCATACGACTAGCTTTGCCCAATAATATGAGAACAAGTGGCATGTGTCAATTCCAGGCAATTTTAAAAGCCACTATGTGTTTTGCCACAGCAACGCTCCAATTAGACCTGTCCCACCGGCGTGGATGCTAGAGTGAAAACAGGATGTAATAGACCTTGAGTCCCCAAGTCAATCCACATGAACATACCCAGGAGTGGGAGCCTGAATAGCTTTGTTATTTAAAGCCACTGAGGTTTGGGGGTTGTTTGTTATATAACATAGTTTTGCTTATCCTGACCGTATCGGCTCTGTTGTCTTAAATCCGTTACTTCACCTCCCAGACCTCATTTTTCTTGTCTACAAAATGAGGGTGTTGAGCATGAATGTCCTGCCAACTCCAACGCCTATGAAGGCTTTATCTGAATTAGCACTGAGAGCATAGAGAGATGATACATTCTAACAGAAAGAAATGTCAGTAGCAGAAATGGACTCTGTACCTAAGCCCAGTGTGACAATGGGCAAGTCATTTAATCTCTTTGAATTCTAGTTTTTTCTCTCTGTGAAATGAGAAAATCGAATCAGATAACTTCGAAGTCTCCTTCAAGCTGAAAAATTATTTTATTTTATTGGAAGACTTCAAGCAAAACAAATACAGGACACGTCGATACTTTAAACCAGTGCTTCTCAAACTTTAACGTGTATCGTCAATCACTTGGGATCTTGTTACAATGCAGACTCAGGCTTAGCAGGTCTGAGGTGAGGCCCAAGTTTCTGCATTTAGAAAAAGCCTCGGGTGATGCTGATGCCACCGGACCATATAAAGGCTTCTCTGGAGTAAATAGAGAAAAATAAAGGCTACTTCTTTATTCAGGAAGTAATATTTATTGCCAATGGGCTGTTGCCAGATTTTGAAGCAATCATACAGAACAAATAAGACAAAAATGGCCTTTATCAGAAGCTTAATTTTTTATTTCTAATTCCTTAAA
This sequence comes from Avahi laniger, assembly GCA_963575035.1. Taxonomy (NCBI): domain Eukaryota; kingdom Metazoa; phylum Chordata; class Mammalia; order Primates; family Indriidae; genus Avahi; species Avahi laniger. The sequence goes on along the minus strand of CAUYSK010014709.1, from coordinate 9,561 downwards.
AAAAGCAATCAAACTATAATAATAATATAAAATAGTTGCTCTTGATTTTAGGACAACTTCATGAAGAGGATCAGTGCTTAGGCACATGACTGAGGAACATGATACTCATAGTGGGTGTCATACCCATTCATGGGATTATATTGAGCACATCACCACGTTTAGACCCCTAAAAGGCCTGGCCTGCCTCCGTGCGGCACATTAGGCAGCAGCTGCCCCAACCGATTAGGTGGAGGACTGAACATGAGACAAAGGCCCGAATGTCACCTAAAAAGTAAAGATATACCAGTGGAAAGATATGCTAATGAAAATATTTATTCAATTTTAATTCATACAGATTTTATTTTATACCCATTATAAACAACAAATTATTTCTATAACAAAAAGAGTTTGAACAGAAACTTCAATTGATTGTCCTCAATAAATTGGTCCCTGTATTAGAGTGCTCCAGAGAAACAGAACCGATAGAATGTATGGTCCTATATATGTAGAAAGAGATTTATTATGAGAAATTGGCTCACACAATTATAGGAGCTTATAAGTCTCAAGTTCTGCAGTCTGCAAGCTGGATACACAGGAGGGCTGATGGTATAGTTCCTGTCCAAAAGCCAGCAGGCTCAAGACCCACCAAGAGTCAATGTTTTCGTTCAAGTCCAAAGGCAAGAAAAAGGCAACGTCCTAGTTCAAGGACAGTTAAGCAGGAAGAATTTCCTCTTACTCAGGGGAGAATCAGTCAGCCTATCCGTTCTGTTCAGGCCTTTGACTGATTGGATGAAGCCCACCAACATTAGGGAGGGTAATCTGTTTTCTTCAGTCTCCCTATTTAAATGTTAGTCTCTTCTAAAAACACCCTCACGGGAACACTCAGAATAATGCTTAACCAAATATCTGGGAATCCCAGGGCCCAGGCAAGGTGACACATGAAATTAACCACCATAGCGCCTTTTAAACGTGTTTTCTATGAAGTGCTAGTATTTCTCATTTTAAAAAAAAAATTAATTAATGCAACTCAACAACAACAGAACTTAAAAATGGGCAAGGGAGTTGAATAGACATTTCTCCAAACAAGATGCACAATCCACAAGCATACGAAAAGATGTTCCACATCACCATTCAATAAGGGAATGCAAATCAAAACCACAATGAGATACTTTTACAACCTTTAGGATGGCTATTAACAAAAAAATGGAAAATAACAAGCATTGACAAGGATGTGAAAAAATTGGAACACTGGAGTATTGCTGGTGAGGAAGTAAAACCATACAGCCGCCATAGAAAATGATATGACAGTTCCTCAAAAAATAGCAGTGAGATTTATAGGATTTGAAGTAAATAGAAATATAGTTTGATGTATGAAAATTCTTCCCTTTAAAGCAAAAGGAAAGGAAATAATGTACAAGAGATCGATTGAATACGGAATATTGAATTAGAAAATTTCCAGGAATCATGTTCTGGCTAATTTAGAAACATCGTGGATTACCACATGCTCAGGTACTTGGAGTTGTAACTTCCTGTTGTCCCAGGCCTGTCCTATGCACATGGTAATACTGAATTAATAGTTGCTAAATGAATGAAGGTAAGAATGATACTCTAGGATTAACGTCTGTCAATATTAACACCTTAATAATAGTAATTGAGTCCCAAAGAACTTACCACTTCATTAACAACCCAAGGAAGCTGAAAATGAGAACATGTATCTCTTAACAAGTGAACAGTATTTTTTTAAAGATTCAACTGACCTGCCTATAAAATGAAGATCCAAGTATACCATGTAAATATAAAATAATAAAGTTAAATATAAAATGGGAAAAACATTCAAAACCTCTGAAAATATTAATAAATTGGTTATCTCACTCAGAAGGAAATCCAGGTTGTAAGAGTGTACCCAGGGGATGGGATCTGGGTCTTCCTCATCTCCTCTTTCTCCACTCCAGCACCCTCATATGTAAGGACCTTTGCCCTTGCCTTTGTTCCCCTCCCTAGAAAGCTCTCCCCACAGTTATCTGCATGACGACTACCTCCCTTCTTCAGGACTTTGGTCAAAAGCACCTTCCTAGTGACACCTAATATTTATGTTCATGACACCCTTCCAACTGCCGCCTTCCCCATCCTGACCTGGGGACCCCCAAAACAGAGTTATTTGAGAAGGAGATACCAGGGAGCCCACGGCAGAAACGGGTGAGAGAAAGAGGAAAGGAGGGAAGAGCTGTCGAGGATGTGTAATCCCACTGGCTGTCTCCAAGCGATGATTGATCCTTCCAGACACCTTCTGGGGACCTTAGGAAATGTGTCTCAGAACTGTCCCTCTGGGAGATGGAAGCAAGAAGCATGTATTGATGTCTTCCTGACCCCCATTGTTCAAGAGGACCCCTAGGCACTGACTACCTTCACTTCGGGGTCATGCGTATCTGAGTATGGAGCTGGTTTCCCTGGGTATGCGAGGCTCAGCCTCAGAGAAGTCCCAGGGCAGGAAGCAAGGATGAGACCTGAGCAAGGCACTGACCAGATTGCCCCTCTGCAGAGCTGGTCAGGACATGCAAGGACTTGATCTCGGCAGCAGTGGCTCAAGTCAAAGGGAGGACCAGGAAGGGTTTTCAAGTGGTACTACACAAAAGACGCCCCATCTTCCTTCCCTTTGCTGTTTTCCCATTGCTCTTGCCTGCACCTAAAATACTAGGTTTTACATATTTATTTGTTCATTGTCTGTCTCTCCTTGCTACTATAAAAGCTCCTTGAGGACAGGAATTATCACAGGTTTAGTTCACTGCTCTGTCCCCAGCACCCTGAAGGCTCTTTGGCACAGAGTAGGCACTCAGTGTATGACAGATGGATGAATGAATGAGTGAATGAATGAATGCAAGCACTGATCTTGAAATACCATGAAGACTGTAACCTAGTGGGATTTTATGAACAGAAACTCCTAGGTGATGTTTATTGTCACATATTATTATCATAATTATTATTATATTACCCTCAAAATTTATCCAGAAATAAATCTGCAGGTTTTTCTCTGTGTAATCAGCCAAAATTAAACCAAGAGAGACATTAGACAAAAGCAACCGAAAATCTTTCAAAAGAAAATGGAAATGTTTTTAGCTCATTCATTTCTCTAACTTTCTAACCACCTTCACCAGACCATATGCCATTTAGAGAGAGCCAAGGTCAGTAACAGAAGCTAGTTCCCTTTGCCCAATATTTTCCATTGCTTCCAGAAAATACAGCAGTCAGCCTTAACTGGTTTAGTTTACACTTAAAATATACATGTCTAATACATGTTTATATATGAATATTTTTACTTTTACATATAAATATAGTCATACACAGGAAATATATCTTATTTCCTCTCTTATGCAAATTAACATCTCTTGCTTCACTTTCTTATCCACAAACCAAGTCATATTTCTGAATTCCTTCCTCGATGCGCAACACATTTAAAAAGTAACCGAAAATAGGCCGGGAGCGTGGCTCACGTCTGTAATCCTAGCACTCTGGGAGGTCGAGGCAGGTGGATCACTCAAGGTCAGGAGTTCGAGACCAGCCTGAGCAAGAGCGAGACCCCGTCTCTACTAAAAAATAGAAAGAAATTATCTGGACAACTAAAAATATATAGAAAAAATTAGCTGGGCATGGTGGCGCATGCCTGTAGTCCCAGCTAATCGGGAGGCTGAGGCAATAGAATCGCTTGAGCCCAGGAGTTTGAGGTTGCTGTGAGCTAGGCTGATGCCATGGCACTCACAGACATGTGTGCGCCCGGAAAACAGAGTGAGACTCTGTCTAAAAAAAAAAAAAAAAGTAACCGAAAATATCCTCAGTGCAATAATCCTATGGACAGTCACCTAATTCAGTCACTGACCTCTATGTGCCAATTCAAATAAAGAAAATCCAAATTTCTCAGAAGCAAATTATTTTAATTCAAAATATTTCTTCATTGAATCGCATAACCTGCAGGTGTTTTAAATGACTGTTTATAGACCAACGATTGACATACTTCTGCGACGGGTTGCACAGGCCTGTCTTAGTCACGTCTTTAGCCTCACAGTAACACAGGCTAAATTCTAGGTGATTACTTTTCTAGATCCCACCTAGCATGATGGTATGCTTTCACCATGTTTGCAATAAGGCGAAATTCAGTTGAATCTTATTATTCAAAGATTCCATATTTTCGAATTCACCTACTCCCAACAATGTATTTGCAACCCCAAAATCAACACTCAAGGCACCTTCATGGTCATTTTTGAACATGCAGAGATCAGCAAAAAATTTGAGTCGCCCAATGCATGCATTCCCGGCTGAGATTCAACAAGGCAACAATCTGCCTTGTCTCAGCTCTCATACCATAAACAAGTGTTCTTCTCGCAATCTATTTGATGCCACATTTTTATGCATTTTGTTGGTGATTTTGTTGTCTAAAATAGCATCCAAGTATAATGCTGAAGTGCTGTCTAGTGTTCCTAAACACAAAAAGTGTGTGATGTGCTTTATGGAGAAAATGCGTGTATTAGAAAAGCTTAATTCAGAGTTATAATGCCGCTGGCCTTGAGTCCAATGTTAATGATCGACATTACGTGTTAAACAAGCCATCTTTAAACAGAAACACAAAACAAGGTTATGTATTGATCAGATCACTAAATGTGACCAGAAGCTCCTGGGTACGTAACCCTGGATTTCCTCTAGAAGCAGTGGTTCAGTATTTGCTAATTCAGTGTTCTTGGTGACTTTATAGAACAAACTATTGCAAATAATGAGAATCAACTGCACAGGGTTCTCTAAAAGCACAAAACAGGCACCTTCCCTGTTGTAGGGGATCTGTCAGTCCTCGGTCATATCTTCACAGCCCTCACTGCTACGAGTGGGAGGCTGCTAAGTGCCAACATTAGCGACTCTGCCTGAGATCTGACTGTAAGATGTGCAGGCGAGCAGGAAGTACATTCAGCCCCCTGAACTTCCCCCAACCAACACCCTCTGGGGGCACATGGCAGATGACACCCAGCTTCCTAGAGCCTCAGATGGAATAACTCTGAGGCATGCTCTACCCTACTTCCCCGAGTTCCCCCAGAGCAATGGGCCTCCAGTTGCCCACAGTGGTAACTGGTTTGATAACACACCCTCTAGAGGCTCCATTCCCTTCCTGCCTCACTTCCTCACTCACTTAATCCAGGACCATCTCCCAGATAAACTATTTGCACTTAAATCCTTGTCTCAAGTCTGCTATATGGGAACCTGAACCAACACACATGCTGATCCCAAAGCTGTCACAAGCATCTCAATTGAGATGATAAAACAGTGAAGTCACAATCAGTATGATGGTACCCATACCAGGTATAATAATCTATGACTTAGACTCACTGTCCATGACACAAGGTGGCCCCAATCACAGGGCTGCAGCACCCCACATTAGGGACCAATCTGTGGGCCATTCCCTTCATGACCTCTTGGAGCTGCTAGACAATCTATGACAAGAGAGCTCTTAACCGGTGCCTGGCATGTGACATATGCCTGAAAATTAGTTGTTCAGTGAATGTGCAATAGACTTTTAACTTTAACTTTTTGCAAGTAATGTAAACCTATTTTGGGGGTTTTTTGCATTTTTTATTGATACATCAAATTGTATATATTTTGGAGTACACATGATATTTTGATACACGTACACAATTGTGTAATGGAGGGATTTTGAGCCATGAAATGGCAATAAAAATTATTTCAGAGAAATTAATATGACATTGGCAGAAAGGATGGGTAGGAAGGAAGATAAATTCCTATTTTCCAGTTAAATGAGGGGATGAATCTATTTATTTAGATATTTTAATCTAAATATATTCAAAATCAAAGGACCAAATTCTACATGAAGTGGGGTGGGGACAGAGAAAGTGAGAGAAAAGAAATTCCTGTAACAAGCAGAGCAAAGACATTCACCCCCACCAAGAATATGTCACTCCTCACCCAAGCCCTGTCCACAAACCTGTGGAACAATGGTCCAGTCAGAGCAGGGCTGGTGGGAACGGCGAGTTCAGCCTCCACCAGGCTGTTGGTAGCATGCACAGCAGCAGACGGCAATCTGTGTGAGGGGGAGACCACAGGCAGGAAGTAGCTTCTGCCTTTATGCCTTTCTAAGATATTTATACACTCCACTGTGGCCAGCAGACATGACTGGTGTAACTTGGATGAAATTTTAATTATACAGGATTTTAATGATTTAAGTTGCTGTGGGCGGAGAGGGGAAGATAATAAGGAAGGAGCAAAGGTTCACCCAAGTACAGCCGTCTGCTTCCCTGGGGCCCCATAGAGAAGCCAGCATTCCAGAGGAAGGTCTCAAGGTTCACTGTGTAAGGTAGCAGAGAGCCACATAATTCTAACTACTGGCTACGGGCACTGGCTGTGTCAACATTCAGTCTCACCACAACACGTCAACAAGTTTGCAGATCTGGAGTTGATAATCTTGCTATGAAAAGGATTATGGGGAACACTGGCATCTCTGTACTCTCCATTTTTAAAACCCACCATTCTCCCATTCTTCCTTCTCTTCATTCCACTTTGCTCTTCTGGACTGGCCTTTCCACACTCCTGTCCACTGGGAAGAGCTGCATCAGACGGAGACCACTCTTCTGCCTACAACATGCTGACCATGATCTTGCAAACAGTAGGGAGAAGTCTGCCTGGATTGGCCTCAACGTGGCTATGGAAGGGAGACCTTGAGACCTTCACCCAGCACTGACTTTTCTGACACACACCTGGCCCAGGCAGGAATGCAGTTGTCCTTGCTCCAGTAATGCTTGCCACAAAGCTCAAAGGGCCCTTTTCTTTATTAACACATAAGCCTATTGAGCAGACCTACAACATTGGACTGCTCTGGGAGGATTTGCAAGATGGTTGAGTGGGTCACACAGCAATAAAGTATGTGTTTCCATTCATTCAACCATCTACCAAGAACTACCTATTCTGGTCAACACCTTAAGGGCTACAACAATGAATATGACAGAAGTTTGATCTTCAAGTCCTTGGCAATTTGGCAGGAGGAACGATGTATGTGCGAACAACAAGAGAACACAACAAAGCGTCCTGACTGAGAACATAGGTAAGAGGCTGTCAGCTGGGAGTTCAGGAAAGATTCACAGACAGCATTTGAACTTGGCCTTGGAGGATGGATAGGATTTCCATATAGCAAGACAAAGGATTTCAGGTAAAATGAACAGAAATAGGAATGTACAAGGTAGAGGGCATTCAGACACAAGAAGTATTTCATTTTGGCTAAGTTATATGTATATTCAAGGTGGTAGGGTTAATGGAGGTGAAGGCTAGAATTTTATTTCGTAGGCAGTGGAGAGGCAATGAATGTCAGAGCACCTGGTTCAACACCTGACTTCGAAGATTAGAGCCCCACACCTAGAGAAGTCCAGAATCTTTCCCAAGCTCCCATAGCAAGTCCGAGCTGACTCTGGGTTCCCAGTCCAGGGCCTCCTCACTGTGTGTGGCTATTTCACAATCAGAGCTGAGCCTTAGGACAAATAATCTGGCAGCAGAATGAAGAATGAGTGGCAGAGATGAAAGACTCTGGGCACAGGAGCTGCAAGGAGGATTCTGCGGGTTCCAGGAAAGGAGCACCGGGCACCTGGACCCAGCTCTTGGCAGTGGAAACACGAAGGAAGGTTGGAGTCCAAGAGTAATTGTGGAGGGAGAAGTTATAGGACAAGATGACTGTTTGGCTGCGTGGGCTGTGGCAGGGAGAGGCAGAAGAGTTGACTCCAAGTGACTAGGAGTCCCTTTTATGGACAAAGGAAACTGCCCACTCTTTCCTTAGCTCCTGGCAGAGCACCTTCCTCTGTGCTGCCAAGAGCTCTCCCTCAGAGGTTGTCCTGGCCTCCAAGTCAACGCTCTCTACAGAGCCCTTGCTCCCAACACGTGACAACATCAACTCCCCTTATTCCTTTTTGTTAGTCTCCTTCTTCTTGGATTTCTTGTCTCCACATGCTTCTATTACTTCCTCTTTAATTGTTCTTCAGCTCCCTAAAATGTAATTGTTGTCTAAGTTTATATTCTTTGTTGATATTAGAAACATACAACAGAAACCCAATTCAAACTGGTTCAAGTAAAAAAGGTAATTTATTGGTTCCCAAAATTGAAAAGTTTGGAGGTATACAAGGGCTGTCTGGAAAGTATCCAGCCACGTCATATGAAAAATAGAGACATTTATTATTTTAACAATGGCTGGGTAATTTCTGGACAGCCCTCATATATGGCTTTACATACAGCTGGATGTAGGGGTCTAAACTGCATCTCTCTCTCTCTCTCTCTCTCACTAACAGTTCTACTTTTGTCTCTGTTGGCTTCCCTCCCAGGCAGACTCTACTGGTAAGATGACTTCCAGTAGCTCAGTTGCTCCAATGGAAGGAAAGAAAAGTTCTAGTGGTTCCAACAAAAGTGCCGAGATTTAGGGATTTTTTTATTTTGTATTTTTAGAGATGGGGTCTTGCTCTGTCACCCATCCTGAAGTGCAGAGGCACGATCATAACTCACTGTAACCTCAAACTCCTGGGTTCAAGTGATCCTCTTGCCTCAGCCTCCCAAATAGCTAGGACTGTAAGTACACTCCACCACACTCAGCTAATTCTTTTGTTTTTTGTAGAGATGGGGGTCTCACTATGTTGCCCAGGCTGGGCTCAAACTCCTAGCCTCAAGCAATCCTCCTACCTTGGCCTCCAAAGGTGGTGGGATTACAGGTATGAGCCTCTGTGCCTGGCCAGGATTTAGTTTTATTAGGCCCAACTTGGTCAGGTGCCATTCCTAAACCAATCGCTGTGAGCAGAGGGACAAAATGTGCTGATTGGCCTGGCTTGGGGAGTGTGTGGCCAGGGCTGGGCTCATCCAAATCTCATGAACTAACTGTTGGAAAGGCAGTGTCCCCACAGAAAACTCAAAAGGAAGTCAATCAATGTGGTTACCAGAGAAGAGGAGTGGATGCTGGCTAGAAGAAACAACATGCTGTTGGTGTTGGAGTTGGTGTTTACATTTATTTACATCTATTCACATCCTAAGTACCTTATCTACAGACTGGCTTCTCTTTGGATTTCTGGATCCCTCACTGGAAACTTTCTCCTAATCACCTCATTTCTATTTCAAACTCTATACATTCAAAGGTGAATGCTTCTCCTATTACATTTCCTGTTTATCTGCATAGTGCCACCATGTTCTAAGTCACCTGCAATTATGACTCTGGAGTCATTTTTATTCTTCTCTGTCTTACACCTGACATCAGCTCCCATCGCCTAAATGCATGTGCTCATACACACAGACAGACACACATATACACATCCAATTCCTCTAATTCCTTCTTGGCTTCATCTTTCACATCAGCCACCCTCTATGATTGATTATAAAAATGATCATATCTTTCACTATTTTCTTTTTTTTTTCTTTTTTTTTCTTTTATTTTTATATTATTATTCCAAGGTATTGTGAGGGTACAAACATTCTAGTTACACTTTATGTCTTTGCCTCACCCAAATGCAGGTTAAAGGCGTGCCCTTCCCTCCCTTTAGTGCTCCCCATGTCCTTTAGTTGTAGATTCGC
>CAUYSK010014708.1:0-37030 GCA_963575035.1 Avahi laniger | reverse complement strand
AGGCCGGGCGCGGTGGCTCACGCCTGTAATCCTAGCACTCTGGGAGGCCGAGGTGGGCGGATCGTTCTGAGCTCAGGAGTTCGAGACCAGCCTGAGCAAGAGCGAGACCCCATCTCTACCAAAGATAGAAAGAAATTAATTGGACAGCTAAAAATATATATAGAAAAAATTAGCCGGGCATGGTGGCACATGCCTGTAGTCCCAGCTACTTGGGAGGCTGAGACAGTAGGATTGCTTGAGTCCAGGAGTTTGAGGTTGCTGTGAGTGAGGCTGACGCCATGGCACTCGCTCCAGGCAAGAGAGTGAGACTCTGTCTCAAAAAAAAAAAAATAAATAAATAAATCGAGGACGGAGGCCTCAGAAGGAACCAACCTTGCCAACACCTTGATCTCAAACTTCTAGTCTCCAGAATTATGAGAAAACAATTTTATTTTATTTATTTTTTTTGAAACAAGGTCTTACTTTGTCACCCCAGCTAGATTGCAGTGGCATCACCATAGCTCACTGCAACCTCGAACTCCTGGGCTCAAGTGATCCTCCTGCCCCAGCCTCTGGAGAAGCTGGAACTACAGGCACACACCACCACGCCTGGCCATTTTTTCTGTGTTTTGTAGAGACGAGGTCTTACTCTTTTTTCAGGCTGGTTTCGAACTCCTAACCTCCTCGGCCTCTCAAAGTGCTAGGATTATAGGATTACAGATTACAGGTGTCAAGCCACCATGCCTGGCTTTAGAAAACAAATTTTTGTTGTTTAAGCCACCCATTCTGTGGTACTTTGTTACAGCCTTAGTAAATTAATACTTAGTTTTTCTAGAACCTATGAAAAAAATCTTCGGAAAAGAGTTTTATAAAAATGAGGTAAGCTCTGAATGACTGTCCCACAGAAGAAAAAAAAATTTAAAAAAATGACATAAGCAAACTAAAATAATCATTATAAATATTTTATTTTACTTTCATCACTTATATGGAAACGTTAGAATTTTTTAAGTATAAATTTCAGTTGCCAAGTTCTTAAATCAATCCAGTTTTCTCATCATATCTTCATATTCTTGCTGAGAGAAACTGTCCTTTCATAATGCAGTTGTAGAAGGTTTTATCTAGTATAGAGCACAAAAGCTAGGCATTTACATTTATTTTATCAATTTAGACCCATCATGGGTTCCAGTTCTTTTTTTCACATTAATAGGAGTACAATTTAAAAAGCAATTGCATCAGAGTTACTGATGTGACCCATGTCAGCTTCTCAGGATAATATCTATTAAAATATAAAATAAATATACATACCTGCAAATCACCCTATTTCCAGACTCTAGGAGAAATTTCTGCTAGGTCCATTGTCACTGGCCTTGCAGTGGAAAGGTATATTATAATCTAGGTATAGCCTCTAAAAGTAAAACATGTAAGTCAGGAAGAGAGATAGAAAAATCCGTATAAATTCTTGACTTTCCTTGTGAATTTGGACCCCAGATTCAGAAATACAGCTGATTTATGTGTCAACGCGTGCCTTCTGTCACTCAGAGGTAAGGCTCAGATCTTTCCTCATCCATTCTTGTGATTGCTGTTTAATGTTAGTGATATGAAATTTAATTTATGTGCTGAACTCCTAATTTCCTATGCCAGCCTATATAAGAGCAGAGAGTTGTTACTATGTTAACTTCTTCATTCTTTTGTCATTAGCAAGGTTTTAAAAATATTTTATATCTTTTTTAATTTTAATTTTTAACTGCGGTAAATCACATAATATAAAATCTACCATCTTAACCATTTTTAAGTGTATAGTTCAGTAGTGTTAAATACATTCACACTGCTGAGCAACAAATCTCCAGAACTTTTTCATCTTGCAAAACTGAAATTCTGTGCCCATGAAACAACAACTGCCCATTTCCCCCTTCTCCCAGTCCCTGGCAACCACTATTCTCCTTTCTATGAATTTGACTACTCTTGATACCTCTAAATTATACAGTATTAGTCTTTTTGTGACCTACTTATTTCGCTTGGCATAATGTCCTGCTGTAGCATGTGTCAGAATTTTCTTTCTTTTTCAAGGCTGAGTAATATTCCATTGTACATATATTCAACATTTTGTTTATATATATATATATAATATGTATATGTCAACGGACACTTAGGTTGCTTCTGCTTTTTTTGCTATTGTGAAAATACTGCTATGAACATGGATGTGCAAATCTCTCTTCAAGACTCTGCTTTTAATTCTTTTGGATATATAGCCAGAAGTAGAATTGCTCAGCTGTGTATTTTCCATTCCTATTAATTTCTAATAACTAACAACTTTAACATTATGCCTTTAAATTTATATTCTTAAATTTGCTATAAAGTGAATAGAGTTGAAAGCTAGATACATTGGAAAAGAAAGTTAAATATTCTCACGGGCAATCAGTTGAAGGAATCTCATATAAATTATTAATTGAAAGTAGTTCTTTTTATCTTTTTGGGGGGAAGGGCATAATACATCCTCTTGAGACCCTAATGAAATCTATAGAGCTCAGCTAAGGAAAAAACACACATAGAAACATGCTTCCAACATACAGATTGTACTTCTAGGAGATTCATGATCCCCTGAGTGTAGAGGCTGCAAACATAAAAGCTTCTTTACATTGGTAAATAACTAAAGATGACTGTAAACTCCATGTGGGAGTTATATTTTAAATTCTTTTTACAATAAAACCTGGGCTGCATCTTAAAGGCTAAAAACCCTGTAAGGCCAGAAACTTGGTTTCAAAATTCTAATAGATTCCAATAACAGTGCCAATAAATATTATTCGGACTCAAAGGACCACATGATTTGAATCTATTTGTGAGTGATGAATCCAATGTATCTTAAATTCCATCATTAGCTATTTCTATAACCATTTTTGGATCCCCAATTCATAAACATTGGAAGCTGTTGCTTATCTCTTACACAAGTCCCTAAAGACTATGCATTTAGTGTTGATTGAGCTGTGAGGAGGAAACAATAAAAAACGTAAGTGAAAATTCAGTTTAAAAATCAGGAAATATGACAAAAGATGAAATTTGACTCACAAAATCTGTTTCAAGTTTTCCCATTTCTTGCTTGTAGCTTCTCATTCTGTTGCTATACATTCCTCGACTTTGGGGTGGTATCTCTCGGACTTCCAGATCCATCTGTTCAAGCTAGAAGGGAAAGAAAAATGTGATTTAAACCATGTGTTCATTCTTTATTTGATCAAATGTTCACAGCTGAAAGGATTTACTTCCAATTCCTTATTTTATAGCTGAGGAACCAGGCTCAGGGTACCAAATGTACCAGGTTGAGGAATCAGACCCAGGGTGCTGAATGATTAAATAACATTAGAACTACTTCTGTGCCTAATTTTGTAAGCCCAAGTGCTTACTTCGTCAAGAACTTCTTTTAAAATATATGCATTAATCCAAACATTCGCGATAATTTTGATTTCAATATCCTTGGAATATAGCCTATCATTCAGTCCAACCTGGTCTTATCTTCTGCCCATGAACCTCCAGAACTGTGGGAAGATAAACTCAGCCATTATTTCCTGTGGTTAATCCATGAAACATCAGCCCAGCCTTAGGCATCTGATGTAATTTCTTACGGAAAGTATTTTCTAACTAGGAAAATCCCGTACCAACCAACATGTGATCTCAACCTCCAGCCTAACTCCTGACACTTTATAACCATGTTGATATAAAGTTAAATGGATATAGTAATATGCTAAATTACACACAGTTCACTAAAATCACAGCAGGGCATTTTTTTTTTTTTAACAACCTATCATCATATAACACTTTGGATACAACCTATGGGAACTTAATGGGCGGTAATGCAGAAATACCATAATGGTTGGGAACACAGGCTTTGGAGTCAGACTCCTACGTTCACATCACAGGCTCCACGACTTACTAGTCACGGAAACTTAAGCATGTTTCTTAACATCTCTGTGTCTTATTTTTCCTCATTTCTAAAATAGTATCTCTTTCCAAATGCAGCTGTGAAGATTAAATGTCTTAATTCCTATAATGTTCTTAGAACAGTATCTCTTGCCTGGTAATCACTAGATTAATGCTAACTATAGTAATGATGATTACTAATGATGAAAAAGAAATACAGCAAGCACTACACAAAGTACCAGAAATGGCTACTTGTACTTGGCATTAAAAAATAAAAAGCAGTAACAACAACAAATTGGCCCAGGCCATGTTTGATAAAATCACATGCAAAAATGTTGCCATGTGTTCTACCTTTTAAAGCAATCTAATAAAATTATTTCCATGAGTAGTATAGGCTTATTACTAATAAAACTCTTATTATCCAGTAATAGAGACTTATTAACTATAGTACGATATAGATAAACCAGACAATCACATTTTAATTAATAGGCCTCAACTTTTATAAAGACAAAAAATTTTAATTAGCCTTGATTTAAATAATAATCATTTAAATTACTGACATGTTTCAACATAAATGTGAGGCACCAGCAAATTAAATCATCACTTAGCAAGGTAATTATTTAAAGCACCTCTCTGAAATCATCAAGTACTTCACTCTAACAAGGTCAACAGGAACATCTAGAAAAATAATTACAAAAGTTCACGTATGTAAATCAAAATCTGAGAGTTGGCCAGGTGCACCTGTAATCCCAGTGCTTTGGGAGGCCAAGGTGGGAGGATCACTTCAGCCCAGGAGTTGTAGGTTGCAGTGAGCCATGATCATGCCACTACACTCAGCCTGGGCGACAGAGCAAGACCCTGTCTCTTAAAAAAAATCTGAGAGCTAAGTACATTTATTTTTGTTTAAGGCATTTTACATGGACATAAAACTAAATTAAAAGTATGTGGGAAAGAAAAAGGAAACACACAACAAGCACTTAAAATGCAACCAGGAATAAAGCTAATATGCACTTGTTCTATGTTGTCACAACATTTATATGGCCAACATAGATGGAAGACAAAATAATTACAAGATATGTAGTGTCCAAGAGATTAATACAAACCAATTGTTTAGCAGAAACACAATTAATCCTAACAGTCAAAAAAAAAGAAGTTTTTCTCCCAGGATCCTCATCAAAAGGACAGTATGTAATATAATAAACAGTGTCCTTAATAAGGATCTCATTAGAATAAAGTAAATCAGCTTTCTGGTCACTTTAAACAAACAGAAACATATATCTTGGACAAAACTCCTTATATTAGTAAATAACTGAAGATAACTATAAACTCCATGAGGGAGTTATATTTTATATTCTTTTTACAGTAAAACCTTGGCTATCAGGAGACCAGCTTTCTAACATTGTCACTCAAACAGAACAGCTCCAGAAGAAGGCAACCAAATAAATCAAAACAGATTTCGACAGCAAAAAAGCTGATCCTGAGAACTCAGCAACAAAACAAGGTCAACTCAAGAGCCAAAGAACTGACCAGTTGTACTATTTACAAGTATCCCATGAACCAGGTGGAAGAAGTGTACTGAGTGGCTACACTGGCATGTAAAAGTCAGTCTTTTTTACATGAAGGCCAGGAAGCATGAGAAAGCAGTTGTGCAGAAAAAGAAAAGAAAGTAAGGAGAAAAGTATTTAAAAACCAAAACAACTTTCAAAAGAGAGGCAAACATTAGACACCCTGGAGATTAAAGGTAAAGCTTCCACTGTAGAGACAGTGACAGCAGCAAGTAGAGACTAGAAGTAGACCTTACAGGGTATGGAGCACATCAGACATCCTGATGGCCAGAAAAGAACCAGTGACAGAGAAACTCCAAGCCTCAGCACTTGAAGACACAGAGGAAATGTCTACTGTGCGATGCGGAACAACTACCACCTGCTCTTTAATACCCCCCCAAAGCAGCAGCCCTCATGTATGGTCTTGCTAACAAATATTACTAAGTCAAATAAGCCTAGGAAATGCTACAGTCTCTAGTTGCCCTCTGTGGTCCTTTCTTAAAGAGTCATGTCTTTTAGTCTACTTAAGGGTTCAAGAAGGTTTCATAGAAAAATCACCACCAAAAAGGACCCCAATCCCCTACTCTGTTTAAGCTATAGTTTCCCAGACTTATCTGAACAGGTAATATCAATTAACAGAAACACAGTTTGGGAAACTGTCCTAAGGATATCAGGAAGTAGTACTGAAGGAATACCAAGTAATACCCTTCCGTAGTTAGAAAAGAAACACACTCATTTAAGGACACAATGCACAGGAACGAGTACAGTCATACTTGTTAATACTTGGCTTTTAAAAGCAAAAATTAGAACACGATGTACTTTTTTGCTCCCTAATTTATGAATTTATTTATATAAAAAAGGGGTGGATGAGCTAGAGCTCTGGGTTTAGCATATCCAGATACAAATCCTCACTCTACTACTTAACAGGGTATGGGACCTCAAACAAGTTACTAAATCTTTCTAAACCCCAGTTTCCCCATCTGCAAAACAGGGGTAATAACAGTGCTGGGAATCACTCCACCAAGGTTCTTTCATGTTCCTACATGTCTTGCTGGGTATGCCAAGAATGCCAAGTCCTGAGCACTCTGCCTGAGCCATTTCACAGGGTTGTGCTTGCAGGGAGCAACCTTGCAGAAGGAAATAACGTATGACTCTTTGACAAAGAACAGCCTTGCTTTCAGGCTGTGATTAAGTGGCACATTTCCCAGGCTCTCTGTTTCACTCCTATAAGGTATTCTACTGTTTTTGTAAGCATACATCTAGGCCCACATGCATCACTCCTATGGAAATTGAGACTCAGGGAACTTACAGAACCAGGCTGACACTCTGGCAGTTGCTTTTGCCGTGAGTAATAAAAGTCTTCTGTCTCTGACCTAGGAGTCTCATGTCTTCTATAAGCATCCATGAAACTATGACAAGATCACTTGATAGCTTGCACATAGGGGAAAAATATAAGATCCTTTATAGTTTCTGACAAATAATACTTGTCCCACAGGACATCTGAGAAAATTAAATATTATAAAGCAAGTAATATGCTTAACCCAGTATCTGGTACCCAGTATACCTTTATCCAACATTAGCTATTTATAGCTATTATGAATGAATAATAGAGGTAGACAATGAATCACCTTTATTAAAAATAAAAGCCCAAGAAGCTATTAAATTCTCAATTTAAAAACTGATAAATTCTGAATTGTAAAATACTAATCAGTAATGTTTCAAATTTCCACAGTGTATAAAATAGGCTAGAGGAAGGCATTAGCTTGAATGGCTCTGGTTGCATGTAAAAATACCTTAGTAAGTCTGTACATACCAGTTCTTTTGCTTCTTCAAGCTGTTTCTCCACATTTGCAACCATCTGTTTCTTCTCATCTGAAATAAACAATAATATCAAGAAATTGCAAAGGATACGAATAAATTTAATATTTAAAAACCTCTATTTTTATATACGTTGGTCCTTTCTGGTCAATCAGATTAGAGAATAAGGCAAAAGAGCCTATCATTTTTTGGTGGATTAGAAACCACTTTAAGCCATTGATTCAAAGCTATCTGGAAATACACAACCCTAAAGAGTACCTAATTATTAAGAGATGCTATACATTTTTAAGAGAAACTAAAAATTATTTTGTTCTTTAGGAGAGACTATGTCAACAATAGCAGATTTAGTGGTGGCATGAGTTGTAACTTTAATACATTGGGAATAACTGATTTATTAGAGAAATTTTAAAGTCAAATACAAAACACTTCCTAAAAGTAGGCAAGAATTTATAATTCTTAAGAAACTTGTATTTTCAGTAGCATTAAAAATCGAGTGTAATGGAAGAAATATTTGAAGTCAGGACTACTGATTCCAAACCCAAAGACACCAGCTTACTAGTTATGGGTCCTGGGCAAGAAATATTTCTTTCTGAGACTTAGTCTGTACTCTCCAAAATGGAAATAAAAAATATCTCCTGGATTATTTTTAGCTCAAATAAGCTTGATGCAAGTGAAATTACTTTTAAATCGTAAAGTGCTAAGTCTGTACGTGGTTTATTTAAACTCTATCGGAATCAAGTTATAACCCAACTGTAATCCCCTTCTCTAGGACAGGTATGTCCTGGCAGATAATTTCAGAAAACTTTCCCATCCCTCATTTCAGATCAATCAACCTATCTGTTTACTTACCCCAACTAAGTCGTGTACTAATCAAACTTATTGAATATTTATAGTTTTGTCTGCCTAGCACCCTTCTCTTCTTAGGCAAAAGCGCCCACTCTTTGAAGACCCTCTTTCCCCAATAAGCAGGGCAATGGAAAATGCTATCTCCTTATATGACCTTGCCTCTTCGGTCACAGTGAGTTGGCAAATGATGGGCATCTCATCCTAGCCGGACTAATCTTAGTAGCTCAATCCTTCTGGCCACACTAGTCTGGGGGACATGGAATAAGATACGTATATGACCCAAGGAGACCAATGAAAGTTCTAGAGCAAGAGGAAAGTCTTTTCCTCTTCCGGTAATGAGAACATGAGCTTAGAAGCTGTTGGCATCCATTGGACTAGCTCCAAAAAGAAAACAAGTTTGCCATGGTTGAAAATGAAGACTGCATTTAAAAAGAAACAAAGCTGGCTGGGCCTGGTGGCTCATGCCTATAAACCCAGCACTTTGGAAGGCTGAGGTGGGAGGATCACTTGAGCCCAGGAGTTTGAGACCAGCTTGGGCAACATAGCAAGATCCTGTCTCTACTAAAGAATATAAATAATAATAACCATATTAAAAGAAACAAAGCTGAGAGATAGAGAAATAGACATAATTAGTTCCTGGTTCTAACTAACTGAAATGGCTTGACTTTATAAAACTTGACTTTATCACAATTTGGTTTCTTGAGCCAAAAAAATTTATTTTTCTTTATTTAAAATTGGGTTTATGTCATATGGAACCTAATGAGACTAACAGAACAAGACTAGAAAAGTCACATAGCTTGAAATGGGTACAATACCTAACTAGTTGACCAGTCCTTTAGAAGGACAATCATAAGTGGGAATCTTTAGTAGAAATTATTATTTTACTGGAATAATAATGAGATTCTGCTAACCCCTACCGCTTTCCTTTGTTACCCTCAAATTGAGGGGAAAGGGGCTGTGGATAGCTGTTACATAAGGTGTTGTGTGTATACTCTAAATATTTCTCCCTAAGAAAAATATACATTTGGAATTAGAATTCGGCTTAATTTCCTTTCCTTGAAAAGACTAAGTCTATATATGGCCAAATTAAAACTTTAATATATGATCCCAAATGTATTTGTTTCTGAATCATTTCAATCCTTCTAACATCTCCCTACAGTTATACTAGAATAGTACTGTATTTTTGTGATAGAGCAGAATGCAAAATGAGACAAACCATTTTGGATAAAGAGTGAGATTGTGTATTTACTTATCAGAAGGAACATCTTGTTTTCTTTAAGGTATTAAGTCCTTAGGAAAATCCATGCCATGGACCTCCAGGACTAATATGCATCAGTTTTTTTCATTAATAAAACAAAGAAGGAAACCTCCTTTGACTTGCATTGCCCTTTGTTAATATCCCTCTCCTTTCATCCACAGCCAATTTTCTTCAAAGCAAGAGTAGATTGTGTTTGTCTGCCTCATCTCCCATCCACTCCCTGTGAACGAGCTCCTGCCTCCACCATTCCTCCGGAAATGACTCTCCCTAAGATTAATAACCTTTCCTTTGCCCAAACTAATAGACATTCTTTGGTCCTATTTTTATTTAATCTTGGGACTTCTGATACTTTGCTCCTCCCATCTGGTAACTCTCTCCTTTCCTGGCTTCCATGACACACTGATTTGTGATTTGTGACTCTCCTAAACATTCACTCCCATCTCCATGTCCTCTGCTGGGCACTGCATTTTTCAGCCCATCTTTTAACTGTTGGTGTTCCTTAGAGTTCAGTCCTTGCTTTTCTTCTTTTATGACTATTGTCTATGTCTCTGAGTAATTTCATACATTTTTAAACTATCATATTATGTATTTATGATCCTAAATCTTCATCTCTAACCTGTTATATTTCCAGAACCTTTAATCGCAAATGCTTAAGCACATCTCTATCAAGATCACCTGGTAAATTGCTATTCGAAACTCTCTTCAGAAATCACTACTCCTTTAAAGCCTTTCCTAACCCAACAAAAGAGTTAATCACTTTCTCTTACATAAAACACCTATAACTCTTACATAATCCTAATGATTTATCTCTCATATGAACAGGTCTGATTAACCTTCATCTTGGGAGCTCTGGGAAGACAGGAGCCAAGCCTTAATCATCTTTGTAGTCCTATGCCAGCACTGAGCCTGGCACATACAATCAGTTCTTGAAAAACAATGATAAATTAAATAAATAATGCAGGACAAGATAAGAATTTGCAAAAGAAGCCACGTTACTAACCACCTTGGTTCGCTGTCTCCATGTCTGCCCCCTCCCCCATTTACTCTTCCTAAAATTTGGCTTCTTTTGGCTCACTTGAGCCTAGCAGTCAAGGCTTGCCCCATTCCAGACCCAAGCAGTCTTTCCAACTTTATTTCCAATTACAAGTTTGCCACTATGTACTCTACATACTAACCACATAGACTGTTCATTACTACCCAAACAAATCTCTTTTTCTTCTTCTCTAAATCTTTATTAAGCTACCATTTAAGGTTCTTCGGTTGAATGCAATAGAAGTGATTCTGGCTAACATAAGCCAAAAAAGAGAATTTATTAGAATAACATGGGGGGACTCACAGAGTTGATGAGAAAAAAAATGAGCCACCTAGCTTGGGAAACACAGTATCAGGAGTGGCTCAGGGCACCAAGAAAGCAGGAACTCACCAACAGCCTCTACTAAAGAAGAGTGTTGAGCAGCTCTAACATTTTCTCTCCTTGGTTCACTCTGATCAAAATTCAAATTCCTGGCAAAAATTCTACAGATGTCCTCACTTGGGTAACATGTTTACTTCTTGACCTGGAAAAGGTACGGCAGCTTGTCAGTTCCACCAAGACTTAAGTAACGGGGTTTAAGTAGTTCCTCAATGGAAAATTCAGGTGCTGATATCCAAAGATACAATGGAGGATTCTGGGTGCAACAGATGTCCACTGTGCCCATTTATTGCAACCTCTTATAATATTGTCTTCCCCCGTTTCTTTCTGTCCAAACCCCACCTATCTGTCCAGCAAAGCTCCTGAGATGTGGCCTCATCTCCTTTGAATTCTTCTTTGCTCTGCTCTAGGGGGCCTTATAATCATTAGAAATTAGGTTCTGTAGTCTCCTTTTCAGCCTCATCTCCAGCTCTTTGAAGGCAGAGACCACTCTTGACACATTTTTGTTCCACCTTGTATTTAGCACAGAGAGCTGTATCTGGTAGGGATCACTACATATTTACTGAATGAATTGATCAGGCTTAGCATTCAGCAAAATATTTTTTACACACAGAGAAACTGAAGAAAAGAAAAACTCTATCAATGAGGACTGGGGCAAATCTTCCTGCCTGAAGTGACAAGTTTCCCTTCATGAAAAAAATAATTCAGTTGGAATAGAGGTGGAGTAATACAAGTAATCATTTTTTCATAAAATCCATTTCATCAGGGTGCTGTCAAAAATAATGATGGAACTGAGACAATTTTTGATTGGCGCTTACAGTGTTCTTCATATTTTTAAGAAGACAAGAATTAGAAAAGTCATGATTTAGGAGGAAAGAATGAAGAAGGACGGAGAGAAGGAAGGAAGAAAGGAAAGTAAGAAGGAAGGAAGGACAGATTGAATTAGATTCCCTACCAACACTAAGTTGTGGTAACCTGGCAGCATTCCCACATAATTTCCAAGAGAGTTTCATTCTGACCACCCCAAAGACATCCACTTTACAAATGGCATGTTCCTAGGATTCAGACTTTTGTAACCAACAGCTATCACTATTGTGCATGACATTCCATCTTTAACATTATCATAGTCAATCCTTAAAACAATCCTTTGGAGATACTATGATTATCCCATTCTCAGGCAGGTAAACAAATTCAGAGAGATTAAATTATTTCTCCAAAGTTAAACAACTAATAAATGACAGAATTGGTATTTAAACAGAGTCTGTTGTCGCGAACTGAACACTTAACTTCTATGTGTGCTATTTATATTGTACTACATAAACAGATTCCCCAATTTTTGTTGCATGTAGGCTTGATAAGTGCTGATACACACGTAAGTCTTAGCATAGTATGATCTTTTCTTGCCTACTCAATATTTACAGAAGTGCTTAGTGCCGACATATACACAAATCTTTGCATAGTACGATTCTTTCTCAATATTTACAGAAATACTTAGCACTAAACACACCCAATAAAGTACAGTGAAAGTGCCAGGGATCACTTGAATTCAGTTGCTGGTGCCTGTCACTGTACAATGTAGGCATTTTAAAATAAAACTAGCTGTAGAAATTATGTACATACCAAGAAGTATGGAATGAAACCATTAACGGAGGAACAGAGAATTTAAAAATCAATATGATATTGATGCTATACTGTGTAACATGGCATACAATGGTTAATGTTAAAGCCATTCTAGAATGATTCATGTGATAATGGATTAGAGCTGGAGATATCAGTATGAACTCATGTTTAACTTACTATACATAAATGGTTACATATACAAATACTTATAGATATGTTTTTATATATAGGTTAATATATATACATGAATTTCCTTGCTCTATCAGCCGAGAGGTACCAGAAGCAACGACACCCCAGTAGCGACAAGCACACCTAGTTAGTGTCCAGATCTTGGTTTCTAATTCCCTTCTTCAATTAAAGGAAACAGTACTCCTTGGAGAAATGGCTGATTCTAGGACTGAAACAGGAAATATATAGGATGGTCCTGGAGTATCTTACGATATGAGAAAGTAAGAAAATGCTAAAAAAAAAAAAAAACCCACAATGATGGGGATATGTCAAAAGGACATAGAAGCCAACTGAAAAAGCTCTCAGTTGTCAAAGCTGGAACAATTTGAACAAACTAAACAAAGCAGTACTGCAATATAACACAAAGGATAAAATAAATATCCATGAATCCATACTAATATAAAAGACTAAGTAAAGAAATGAAGAATAGAGAAATCTCTCTCATATAGATAATTCCAAATAATTTATATAGATATTCATCTTCAAGAAGGTAGAGTATAACTCCCCACTTCTTAAGTGTGGGCTATGCATATGATTTTCTTCCAAACAATATGGAAAAGCAGGGGGAAAAGAGGAACTTTACAGTGGAGAAACTGACAAATTCCCCAATTTGTCAGTTGATCAGCCAGGTGATCAAAGTTAACATCAGTAGTAATAAGTCATGTTGAGGCCAGGTGCGGTGGCTCACGCCTGTAATCCTAGCACTCTGGGAGGCCGAGGCGGGCGGATTGTTTGAGCTCAGGAGTTCGAAATCAGCCTGAGCAAGAGCAAGACCCCGTCTCTATTAAAAATAGAAAGAAATTAATCGGACAACTAAAAAATATATAGAAAAAATTAGCCGGGCATGGTGGTGTATGCCTGTAGTCCCAGCTGCTAGGGAGGCTGAGGCAGAAGGATTGTTTGAGCCCAGAAGTTTGAGGTTGCTGTGAGCTAGGATGATGCCACGGCACTCTAGCTAGGGCAACACAATGAGACTCTGTCTCAAAAAAAAAAAAAAGTCATGTTGACAGTATGTGCTCTTAATCTGATGTGATGAAAATGGTGCTTCACCTCTGTGGCCTTCTTCCCCAAAATCTATAACTCTAGTTTAATGAGAAAAACATGGAGCAAATCCCAATGGAGGGAATACTCTAGAAAATATCTGACCAGTACTCCTCTAATCAAGAACAAAGACAGTCTAAGAAACTGTCACAGACAAGAAGAGCCTAAGGATCCATGACTACTAAATGTTTTGTAGTATCCTGGTTTGGATCCTGGACTAGTAAAAGGACATTAGGTAAAAAATTTAAAATTTTTTTTAAAAACCAAAGAAATCTGTATAAAGCAGGGACTTTAGTTAATAATGTATCAATACAGGCTCACTAACTGTAACAAATGTACCATATTAATGTAAGATGCTAATAATAGGGGAAAACGGGCATGGGGATTCTCTGCACTATCTTTGTGATTTTTCTATAAAGTTCAGACTGTTCTAAAATAAAAAGTTTATTTTAAAAAAATGAAGCCATTACTTAGGTTGACTAAGTTGTTGAAGGGAGGGAGGTCCCTTCAACAACACACACACACACAAAGTATATAGATCTATAAGTATACACATATATATACACACATGTTTAAATGTGTGTATATTATTCAAAGATGAATAAAACTCCGCAAATGCTCAAATTTTTAATAAGACATAACTGGTCTATCTTTAACAGCTGAAGGTTATTTTTCCCATATGCTCAGCTGAAAAAGTTGGACCTTGCCCAGCAGTTCAAGAAGCTGAATGTGAGGTAGCCACAAGGCAAACTGTCTGTGGTGGCAGTGAGTTCCTCAGGACTGGCTGGCACCATCCCTCCAACTATAACTCTCTAGAGCAACAGAACTATAAAAGTAACTTTAAATCTTCTAGTATCTGCATTTTAACAAGTAACAAGTGAAATTAGTTTTAATAATGTTTTAAGTTTTAATAATATTTAACCCAATACATCCAAAATATTATAATTTCTCAATGTGGCAATAGCCACATTTTAAGAGCTCAATAGCTACATGCAGACAGTACAGCTCTAGAGCCATATATATTTTAAGCAAACCACAGTATTTGTAAATAAAAGTAGACTCTTCTGAATTTTTTCACTACAACCACCTTGCAAAGGCAAGAGGATCACAGGACAATGTTTACGGCTTCATTCATACATGGCTAAATCTAGGTGGTATAAGAGACAATCCTCCAGGGCTCAGCATAGCTAATCCACTGGACTTGAGCATTTTCCTTCAGAAAGGACAGCTACCTTGCCCCACACCATGCTCACTTCTCTCCTCTGATTCCCTCCTTGATATCCTGTGTTCAAAGCCCAATTCCAATTTCATATCCAAATATCCCTGATTGCTCCCCTCCTTTGAAATGTAGGTACCTCAGCAAGAGAAATTCACCTAACTCTAGGCACAGAAAAGAAGCAAGAATTGAAGTTCAAGGTTTCTCTAAGAGTTCAATTAATATGACAAAGTCTGAAGAGCTGGGTTCCTGGCAAATCCTATCCCCTATTATCTTCAGAGCAGCAGCAGCAGCATTATCACTACCAGCTAGTTTATCATGCACTTTCTCTGAGTAAGAACTGTGCCAGCATGTTACATGTTTTATTTCATTTGATTTTTACAACACTATAAGGTTGAAACTCTTACCTCCATTCTACAGATGGAGGAGGCAGGCTAGAGAAGCCAAGAAATTTGCCCTGATTGCACATTTGGTAAGTAGCAGAAATGGGACTCCAAACAGATCTAATACCATATCTGAATCTGAACTACTTTGCCATAATACTTTCTTGGTACATTTCTGACTATAGCCACAAAGTGATAGGATTCACAACAGACCATTCATCTCTCTGTGAATTGTGAGGTAAGCAACTAATTGCAATAAAACTCGCTTTGTTTAAGATCCTTCAGGAAGCCTGCTCGATATAATGGAACCTCTGCACCAGTGGAAAGCATCCCCCACTTAGGAACTCAGTCAGGAAAAGGAACTTCACAATAGAGTATTAGTTGTGGTTTCTGCTCATCCATCTTCCTGACTTTGCCACAGAACAATAATCATTAAAAATCAATTTTCAAATACAGTGCGATAAGAATAGTAATTAAGGGACTCACCCATCTCAACAGTTCAATTACTAAAATTAGTTAAGATTCAACACTTTAGTCTAAGAGCAAAATCCTTTTATTGTTATAACATATCACAGAGCAATCAAATTTCTTTCTTAAAATAAAGTTTTAAAATGTTCAATCTTTCCTATTCTCTTGGGAAGTAACACTTTAATACATCAAACATGCACAGCAGAAAGTAAAGTTCATTTGACTAGATATACTCACTCTACTTCAATTTCAATAAGTTAATATGGTGGGGAATAAACTGCTCTGGCTAGAAAGTTTGTTCCAATTTTTAATTTTCTTAACTCAAGTAAATCACAGTTTATCTTCTCTGGGTCAATTTTAGCTGAACACCACAATCACTAATGATGCTCAGTGAGAGATATAATTACCTTTAATCATATTGTTTTTGTCATGGTTGTATTTCTGTTAATCCACAGACATACATCTGAAATTCATAACTACATGGACATACTTTTGCATTTTTTTCTATTTATCAATTAGAAATGGATTATAAATGGAGCAAGAACAAGTCATTATTAAGAGAGAAACCACTGTACTTTTAAGTGTTACAACTATTCATTTAATTATCCAAATCAGTAGGCATTTTTCCAGTGCCAGCAACGCAGTCTTCTTTCAATTATAACATAGCTGCTGTGTTTGGGCCTTATATTATACTACAGCTAAGGAAAGGCATGACTTTATTTTTAAGGTCCTTAATTCAAAGGTTTTCTTCTATGTGTTAAGAATTGTTATACTAAAATATAATGGCAAGAAAAACTCAATTGTAACAAAATCTGTTTTCTTTGGAAACAGTTTTTACAACTTTGCATCCAGGGATAACTTTGTTACTTTGTAAAACAGCTTCCCAATACAAAAGCTATTAGCTCAAGTAAAGAAAAGTTTCCACTGGTAAAACAATTAAAAGTATAAATGAGCAAAAATCCAATTTAAACCACAAGTCCTGATATTCTGAGGCTCTGGGACTCAATTCAAAGGAATTAGTTTCCAATAACAATGACAACGAAAATCAAGATGCTCTTGGGCAGTGGAGAAAAGCAGAACTGAAGAGGTGAGGTGATGTATCATGAAGTGATGAGGCCATCAGCCACTTTCGCCACAAAAATCTCTGAGGCAGCAGAGCTCGGTGGTATATGCTACCTTGGTTCTCTCCTCTTGTTCCCTTACTTGGACTCATTAACCTCTTTAAGACATCATCCACCTCCTCCAGAACTAACTGGGACTTCAGGAGATGAGTGGGGTGTAAGTTCAGAGATCCTGGCTTCAAGCAAATATCCCTATTAACAGAAAATAGGTGAGGGGAAGAAAAACAAAGAAATAAAGAAAGAAAATTATTTTTAAACATTTAAGTTTTGGGGGAAGTAAGGGAAAGGGAAAGAGGAATGACAATTTAGGTCCAGGAGAAATTATTGCTGGCACCAAGGACTTGACTGACAAGGTGGGAAAGTGAGGTTGCCCACCAGTCCACAGAACAATGAGCACCCCCTTTTCTGTACTTTACACCCCAGAGCTAAGGTAGGGCCAAGTCTAGCAGCCAGATGATGGTTCCATTTCCCTAAGTAAGCAAAAAGTAAAAATCTTATCTGTAACTAATTACTCAAATTAAATCTGTACTTACAGAAAGACAAATCCTGAAACACCTTACAAACAGAAGCCACAAAATATCATATTTATATTCATCTGTTCAATCACTTAAACATTTTTCTGAGACCCTAGTAAGCCAAGAGATTCAGAGACACAGCTCCTACCTCCACATAGTTGACTGACAGTATAGAATGGAAAGTAAGATGTGCTAAAACACAAAAACAAACAAACAAAAACATTTTCAAATAGGATATGTAAAATTTTTAGTGCAAATAATTATCCTGTACCAAGTTTTACATAAAATTGGGTTATAAATCCCCAAGAAAGACAAGAAACAAGAAATAAGGGTGGGAGTGTGAAAAAATACTAATGGTAACAGCAGCTAACACACAAGAAAGGGCTTTACATATGTTGTATCATTTTATATCATTTAATCTTCACAACAACCCTATGAGAGAGGTACAATTTCCCCATTTACCAAGAAGGGAAGTTGAGAGAGGTCAAGAAACTTGCTTAAGGGGCATAACTTCTAAGTGCCAGAGTTGGGATTCGAATCCAGACACCCTAGCTCTTAACTCCATTTTGCTGCATATAATAACAAGAACATTATTACCAACACAACAAAGCTGCTGTATATTGCAGATCCGTAATCTATGTACTGTCATTCATTTTTTTGAATACATACATCTCTATATTTTACAAATGGAAAAATTACGATTCAGAGAAACATCCTCAAGGTTATACAAGTTACAAGGAGGTGGAGTTAAGATTCAAACACAGATGGCTCAGATTCCGAAGGCTATTTTGACTCCACCCCACAACCGAACTTGCACTCTTTACCCTCAACAAAGTCAAGCCCCATCCCTCCGGGAGACCGCCAACACCTGCCTCGAGCCTCAGAGACACACTCGTTCAGACCGCGTTCCACAGCCCCCAGCCTCACCGCTCCCCGGACCACCCCGCCCGGCAGAGGCAAGGTTCTCACCAGGCGGGAGTCGTGGGACCCTCGCAATCTTGCTGGTGATCTCTGCAGTGAGCACCGCGAAGTCCTGTTCATAGCCTTCGAAGTCGGACGACATGCTGCTCCGGCGTGACTGTCGGGGGTCAGAGCCTAGGTCAGGGCAGGGATCTTGCGAGCGGGGCCGGGGGCCGCGTCTCAGGGAACCCTCGAGGTGCCCTCGAGAGCAGAGCGGAGAACCGGGGACAGCTCCCAGCCCATTCGCTTCCTGGTTGTTCGTCGCAATCTCGGTCCTCCGGAAATTGGGCTGCGAACGCTTTTTATTTTCCGCTCAGGCTTCAAGATTAAGCAGTTCGCTAAGGAAAAACGGCTCAATTCGTGCTCCTGCAAAAGCCTCCGAAAACATACGAGTTCTCTGGGATCACTGAACCAATTTTCCTCCCTATGTGTTCTGGGAAACGGCTCCGGCTCCCCAAGCTACAGGTCACCGAAGCTTGCTTCCCGAGGAAAGTTTGATGAGGAAACCTCCCGGAAGTGGCTGTGACGGAGTCTGCGCAGGGTGCCTGAGCGGGAGAGTAGCAGCGAGGGCGCTGGCGGAGAGACGCACCGGTCGTGGCAGGTCCCACATTCCGGCCTCCCGCAAACAGGATTTGCTTTCCGCTTTCCCTGGACTGAGGTTTCCAAGACGGAGTCATCCCACGAGGAGAAAATCTGTTCCGGGTGAGCCCAGGCCGCCCCGGATATGCGATGGCTGAGGAGCGGGCACCAGGGACCAGACTGAGGTGGGAGTTGAGGCAGGGAAGTAGCCACGATTTTGGCGGTCTTCCTCACCAGAGTGGGGTCACAGTCTCCGGAATGTTGAGACCAACCCTGATTGCCAGGATGTTTCTTCCCTGAGTGAGGATTTACTTTTAAACGCTCTGCTCCATAACACGGGCGGGAAACTGAGGCACGAGGCAGCGGGCATCTGTTGCGTGGGAACGTCTATTATCCATGTATCTCAGATCCTCAGTCAGAAATACCCTACAAATCTTCCCCGCGCTCGCTGTCCTGCCTTCCCCCTCCCTCGCTCCCGGAGGCATTTCCTTTTCTTCTTCTTTTTTTTCCCCCCTCAAATCTTATTCATGTTCTTTCTCCTACACTCTTTTAGTCATGATTTCACTCACACCCCGTCTCTCTCCTCCTCCTTTTCTCCTCCCCTCCTTTCCTTGCTTTCTTTGCTTTCTCTCTCGCTTCTTTACTTTTGCCCCAAATAAACTGTTACGTTAACGTTTAGGGGGCAACTGCAGGCAAATGGCGTAGACCATGTCTGACTCATGCTTGGCTTAACTCAAGAGACTTCCTAAGAGGCAGCTTGAAACTCCTTAAAGCGAGTTCGATGACTTGGCTTCTATTTTGGGTTCAGCTGTTGCTTGTGACCTTGGTCTAATCGCTTAGCCTCTCTCAGTCAATTTCTGTTCTGTGAAGAAGGAAGCTGGATTAGAATCAACTCCAAAGCTCTGATTCCCAGCTCTAAAATTCTTTGTCTTCTCAAACCAGTCACGAAGTGTTGGACAGTCGAGCTGAGGAGGAAGGATAAAAAACAACTATTTTGGAATCATATATCCAGTTTACATGCCATTCAAACTTTAAGTGTATTTTGGAACAATCAAAAATAATTCTTTGACGTTCAACAAAACGCTCATCCCAAAGTAATGCACTTGTGAGATGCTTTTGTTTAGGTGCTTGTTGGAGTTAACAAATACAGCATATAATAAAGTTTTTTACTGAACTTTCTCATTTTTTTTTTTTTAGGTTGTTTCAAAGCAAGATACTGGATTCTTCTAGTTAAGGGTTTTGAGTGCTTACCGGTGAAAATGGCATAATTTGCATTAACGTTTGCCAGCTTGAAGGCATGACAATTAAAGAACACACGTGGACTTGTGGCACATGGAAATGTGTGCACAGAAAAAGGAAATCTGTAACTATTTAAAAGTAGGAAGACATTCTTCCTCTCCAAAATGGGTACATTCTGCTCAGTTATCAAGTTTGAAAATCTCCAAGAATTAAAGAGGCTGTGTCACTGGGGTCCCATCATAGCCCTTGGTGTTATAGCAATATGTTCTACGATGGCCATGATTGACTCTGTGTTGTGGTATTGGCCCTTACATACAACTGGAGGAAGTGTGAATTTCATCATGTTGATAAATTGGACTGTCATGATTCTTTATAATTACTTCAATGCAATGTTTGTCGGTCCTGGATTTGTCCCTCTGGGGTGGAAACCGGTAAGAAAAAGATTCCCTAAGACAATGAACTCTAATAATAATCCTATATTTAGTTTTTGCCTTATCTACTAACCAATACTATCAAATACAGCCTACTCTTGACCTGGTAAAGACTGTGTATTACTCTAATCACTGATCATTTATGCTCAGAGTATTTATGTCATGTCTATTTGAAAATACCCAAATTAGTGCTTTCCAAAGCAATTTCATTGAATATTTACCTTGCATTAAAAAAAAAAAAAATGAGGTTTAGGGTGGATCCCTGGCTAAAATTTAGGAAACACTGTTTATTACATACAATGTATTTTTAGCTCTAGGGTCTTTTTTCATGTACATTAACATTTCTCAGAACTGAGAAAAATACTTTAGAAACTGCTTGTTTAAGTCATAAAGTTTTAAAATCATTGCAGTTAAAATATAACATTTGGAAGTATAGTATGAATCAATTTATGGCTTCTTAAAAATTGTTAGAAAGTTTATGCTTATGAATGTCCATGTTTCCTCCTGAGGGACATCACCTGGTAGCGTGTTAGAAATGCAGAATCTTGGACTCTACTCCAGATCTACTGAATTAGAATCTTTATTTTATCAAAGTCCCCAGATGATTTTTAGGTATGTTAAAGTTTGAGAAACACTGGTATATATGATGTGCTATGTACTATTCAAAATGAGTACAGAGATGGGTAAGATACAATTCATATTCTGAAAAAGCTTATAATTTAGGAATGAAACCAATGAACTTGTGCAGATAACTGGAGTGTGGTGAGTGCTGTCGAAGTTAAAAGAACTGAGCATTTATAGCTGGGGACCTAAGGGAGGAGTGGGAATTTCCACAGGACGTGAGGAAGAGGGTGTTTCAGGTTGAGAGAATGGTAGGAGCACATGTTCGGAAACAGTGGACAGCCTTGTGTCCACTGTGACTGGAAAAACGATTATGTAGTGCAGAGAAGGCTGAAACAAAGGCAAATCACAGAAGGTCTTGAATATATGAGAAACTGTTGGACTGTAGGGAGTTATTGTAGGTTTTCAAACAGAGTTCTGACATAGAGTTGTTATGGGAATATTATTTTGATAATACACGCTTTGGATTAGAGAGAAACTACAGTAAAGGAAACTAGTTAAGAAGTGATTAAAATGTCCCCAGAAGGGGGAGTGACAGTGATAATATCAAGGAGGAGGCAGATTTCAGAAAGAGTATCAACTCATTCTTGAATCCCCACTCTTAAAATACTTGCCAAGTTGTCAACTACCTTTTTCTGAACTCCTCCCATTCTACTAAGATTTGGGGTAGTAGGACCAACTAGTGACAATGGATTTGGGTGGGAATGGGGAAGAGAAATTAAAAATGGCTTCTGGGTAATTGAGAGAACAATGCTGTTCTTACCAGAAATTTGTTATTTAAAAATATTTTGGCTCAAATAAATGGACTAGAGATGCAGGTAAGATTCCATCCTTCCCTATCTCCCATAAAAGAAAATCATACCATAGGAAGGGATTTATTTATAAATCCTGACTTACTATTTGGATTCAGGTATCTCATGTATTTTTGTTCCTATTTTGCTGCCAAGGAAAATTCTCAGGATACCATGTATCTCCAGTATTGTAAAGTCTGCCAAGCATACAAGGCACCACGTTCTCATCACTGCAGAAAGTGTAACAGGTATCTGTCTTTCTTGCTGTTCATTGGAGGCTGTTCAACTTGTTACTAGGCTTTTTTTGTTGTTGTTCCTTTTGCTTCATGAATCCTAGTTCTATTCTTTGCAACGTTGCCTCTCTGTAAAAAATATTATCAAAGTACTTGTGTCCATAATCTCCACTTTACACTAAATTATCAATCCAGATAATAAATAAATTTCATTCTTTTTTGTTATAAATGAAATTATTCTTCTAGAAAATTACAGATTTACTTTGCCTCTTGTCCTACAAGAGCAGGGTGTAAAGTTGTACCTTCAGTTTGTTTCCATATATCAGGATTAGTTGTGTTTGTCAGCTGTAATCTTGACTCAGTTTAAATTTGTTCTGTGTCTAAATAATAAAGGAGACCTGCTTTTCCCATTACTTATTGACAAACATTTATACTTCATACAAATCTAATAAATGAATCCAGGTGCCCATTATCACAAGTGTTTTAATATCAAAAGCTTAATGGGAAGAAAACTGAATCACTATTAAAAAATTGGAAATAAGCTAGGACCTTTTTTAGTGAACAGCTGTATCACTGAGTAATAAGAAATTTAGAGAACCATCGAAGGCAAATAATGTTTGATTTGAGGCCAGGACATTTTCTTCTAGCAAAAATAAGGAACACAAGCACAGTAAGACTTTGCTTATTATACCACATCTTTTATTCTGGAGTTAGCTTGCTTAGCTCAGAGGTTTCATATCTACAGGATACTATGAAAACAGGAAGGAAGGAAGTTACAAGTGTTAGTTTGGGCCCATCAACGCCAATGGAGATTTATCAGTGATTTTGGTGAGTCTCTATTGTAATTCACTCTAGTCACTGCATTTCCACCCTAGAGGAAAACCAGAGAACCATGATTCCTTTATATTGAGCCTCTAATTTCTTTAAACAAACACACTTGTAGCTGACATGTTTTCCTCAGATGCCATTACAAAGCCTGCCCTTTCTTGTGCTGTTTAGAATTTGAAAGGAGTCACTGTTCATAATTGTTTAAAAGCTCATAAAGATTTTTCTTTCTGTTCCATGAAGTATAATTCCCCTATGACTTATGGACATGCTGAATTCTTATTTGCTTGATCTTTTTTTTTTTTTTTTTTTTTTTGAGGCAGAGTCTCACTCTGTTGTCTGGGCTAAAGTACCATGCATCAGCCTAGCTCACAGCAACTTCAAGCTCCTGGGCTCAAGCAATCCTCCTGCCTCAGCCTCCTGAGTGGTTGGGACCACAAGAGAGCACCACCACACCTGACTAATTTTTTCTATTTTTTAGTAGAGATGGAGTCTCGCTTTTGCCCAAGCTGGTCTCTAACTCCTGACCTCAAGCGATCCTCCCACCTCAGCTTTCCAGAGTGCTAGGATTATAGGAGTAAGCCACTGTGCCTGGCCTTGCTTGATCTTTTGAAGACCAAAGTTATTTAAAGTAGACAGGATTCTCTACCTCATGTTTTATGTAAATTTTTCTTGTTAGATGTGTGATGAAGATGGACCATCACTGTCCTTGGATCAACAACTGTTGTGGTCACCAAAATCATGCTTCGTTCACACTGTTTCTCCTTTTAGCACCACTGGGTTGTATCCATGCTGCTTTCATTTTTGTTATGACTATGTACACACAGCTTTATAACCGGGTAAGTAAAAATGTTTGTTATAAAATCATTCATGCCAGACTAAATGGTTGTTATCAAAATTATTTAAGAGGTTCCTTTTGGAAATAAACTTTCTGTGATTTAGGTGGGGAAACAGAACTTTGCTTACTGTTATGTGGGTTCCTTTTTAAAAAACATTAAAACTTAATTTTTAAGATGAGGAAAGATTATTTTGTTCTGGAATCTTTACGTGCTCTAGTGGAAATTGATAATTATTTGAGTACTATGTATGTATTTATTAAACTTCAAACTTAATAGTTATGGTAAGAATAGTGAGAGGAAAAAAAGAGCAAAAAGAAAAAGACAACGCTAGTGCTTTCTGTTTTCATCCAATTCTTGTGGCAAGTTGTAGTCTTTTGTTTGTTTCTGACTCCAGTGCCCTGGAAGGTACCTCGTGGGACAGATGCACACCCTAAAATATAAATAGATTAAACCAGATTGAGTTGATTTATGGGCAAGTGGTCATGAAATAAAGTTCAGGGGTCATAAATTACACCCCCTAAAGAGGCCTGGAAAATAAACGAGGGACACAGGGCTGATGGGACTGTGACAAACTGCCACATACCAATCCTTCATGGAGAGCGCAACCCACATTTGATCATGCAGTTTGTGGTGTTTGGGAATCTTAGCCTGGTGATGTTAGAGCTTTCAGTTTTTTAAGAAAAATCTGAAAATCTGGATGTTTATGTGAAATCTTCTGATTTTTAAATGTTGGCACCTAACTTTGAGTATTTTAAAACATTGTGCAGTCCAGGCAGTACACATCTACAGGCCATATTTTGCCTGCATTTGGTTAATAACCAATGGGTGTGAAACATAAGGGCAGAAACAACTGAATTCTAGGCTGTACTTGTTGCTGTGGAAAAATACTATAAATACAGAATAGCAAGAAGATGGGAAACACGGTTACAGTTTAGACTGATGTCTAGTGTTCTTTCTGCCTATTGATGTTTGTGGGATCTACCTGACATTTTATGAGGAAACAAACAAAAGTAACATTTGAGAAAACTAAGAATGATACAATGCAATACAATCACTATGAGCTCAAGCCACAGTGTTAATTAAAAACAGCTGTGTTTGCTTTATTTGCTTTGGCCACAGTGTCAAGTTGTCATCTTTCTGATCAAGTTGTTTTAAATGCTGCAGTAGAGTCCGACCAGTTACCACAACCAAGTATTTTGAATGAGTGCTTTTGTCGTTGTTGATAGCTCTCCTTTGGGTGGAACACAGTAAAGATTGATATGAGTGCAGCCCGGAGAGATCCTGTTCCAATTGTTCCGTTTGGATTAGCTGCATTTGCTGCCACCTTGTTTGCCTTGGGATTAGCTTTAGGAACAACCATAGCTGTTGGGATGTTGTTTTTTATCCAGGTAAGTTTCTTGGTTACCTCTAGCTAAAAGTTGTCAAGTTGTTGGGACTGATTATAATGAGAAAGAGATAAAGACTGACGTTAAGCATACTGTTTGAAACGGAAATTACTTTTGGGTATTCATTAGGTAACTAATCTTCTCCGTATTGGTCAAATCATTTTGAAGTAATTTTGCCAGAATTTCTAGGTAATTGATTTAATTTTTAAAATGTTAACTTGGAGTTATGTAGTACTTTATAGTTGAGAAAGCTCTTCTCACCTTTATAGTCTCATCTATCATGACCTTTATACCAACCCCAGCTGTAGGGTTGGAGTATAGTAGAGGAGTATCACTATTTTCCTTTTCTTACAGATGAATAATTAATTCTCAAAAAGGTTAAATGTCTTACCAAAGGACCTTTTCATATACTTAGTTTACTGATTATTACATAATTATTGTTATAATAGTGTACATTTAATAATGATGGTAATCATAATAATATAGCTAACATTCATTGAGCACTTTAGGTTCAAGGCACTGTTTTAGGCACTTTAGATGCATTAGCTCAGTGGTCC
Organism: Avahi laniger; assembly: GCA_963575035.1. Taxonomy (NCBI): domain Eukaryota; kingdom Metazoa; phylum Chordata; class Mammalia; order Primates; family Indriidae; genus Avahi; species Avahi laniger. Next base: position 11,213 of record CAUYSK010014708.1, on the reverse strand, counting down.
TCAACCTTTTTGGCACCAAGGACTGGTTTCATGGAAGAAAATTTTTCTATGGACTGGGGGTTGAGGGTGGGGTGTTGTAGGTCGGGCATGAGGGGAGGGTGGTGGTGCGGAGCTCAGGCAGAGATGTGCAGCCTGGTTCCTAACAGGCCGTAGACTAGTACTGGGCTGTAGCTCCTGGGACTTGGGGACCACAGTATTAGCTCATTTAATCTCCATAGCAACCCTATGATTTAGATGCTATTTAATGCCTACTCTGTGATGAATCACTCTGCTAATTTCTGAAGCTGCAATACGGAAAATAAAGAGGTTACTGCCCTTAGGGAACTGACAACTAATAGTAAACAATTAACTAATACAGGGCCATACATACATCATAGATCTATGGACAAACTGCTATGAGAACACAAAGTAGGAGGACCTGTCTCTGAGGGGACCAAGAACAGTTCTTATGCTTTACTACATTCATGTAATTAATTTATTCGTTCATTGAAGGCCTACTGTGAGCTACATATTGTGCTAAGCCCTTGGAATATGATGAGGACTCCTAGTCCAGGGATGTTTTTACCGTGCCACACTGAAGGCACAGCCAGACTTCAAGGGAATGTAAAAACTCTTTTAGAATTAGAAATGCTGGGCCTGAGGGCCCTGCAACACTCAACCCATTTTGAGTTCTTAGTTTTAAAATAAGCTAATTATGTTTATACTTCATATTTCCTACTAGCCTGGGACCAAATTCTTTGAAATTTTTTCCTCAGTGCCGCTAATTAGAATCATATTAGAAATAAACTAAGGTCTGGCAGAATCATATTAAAAGTAAACTGAGATCTAGGAGTGTAAAAATCTCTATGTGTGGAATTGGTCATATCTAGGAAAATTGAATAGTAAAGATGAATACATTTGATTGTTTAGCAAGCAGAACATAGAGGTTGATTGAAATGAGTCACTGTTGATTGTCATAAATAGATAACCGCAACTTTAAAGTTAATTAAAAATAGCGATAAAAGATTTTAATAGCAAAATACACTTAAATATTGATTTAATGGATTTGTCAATTTTTAGTAATACTCTGAAAGCCTTGCCCAGAAGATAACACTTAAGACATGAATTTTGATTAAAATACTAGATTCAGATTTGATTATGGGTAGGTATGATCATTTTTATTGAGAGGCATAGTAGTGCAGTGAGTAAAAACAAAGACTTTAGAGTCAAATGCACCACATATTAACTGTGTTACGTAACCTCTGTCATCCTTGGTATCTTTGTCTATGGAATGGAGTAATAAAAGCTATCTCATAGGGTTACTACAAATATAATGATCTTAAATGAACCAAAGTCACACTATTAAATTTTACTATCTATTTAATTTCCAGATGAAAATAATTCTCAGAAATAAAACATCTATTGAATCGTGGATTGAAGAGAAGGTAAATTTTAGTAATTGTTTCCTCAATATTAACAAAGTACTGATTAATTAATAGACCAGATTATCTAATAAGTACCTACAAATGAAAACTTGGCTGCCAAATGGCTTCCTTAAGTTTTTTGCATGCCACATACAGGCGAATATAGGAGTCATTTGATTCATTCCTGCTTTAATACAGCTCCCACAGAAGTATCCTTATCATACACCCTGAGTGGCTGAAGAGGCGTAAGCCACACATTAAACCATCTGGCCATTATTTCTCAGACCAGAGGTGGCCTGTTTAGAAAGGAACTTCCATGCTACTAATTAGCCATCAAGTTTTTCTTAGTGTTTTAGACATTAGATAAGGCTCATAACATTTAGCTTGTCACAGACCTCAAAACCTCCAATAAGTAGTTCACACTGTGAAGTGTGGTTTTAATTTTAATTTTTGATTTTAATGCAAAACACATATCTAGCTACCCTGCTTCCTGCTTAAAACTTCTCAGAGAATCCCCATCACTGTAGCAGGGGTTGAAACTCATATGCCTGCACTGTCCAGGCAGATGACCTAAACGAGGAGAGCAGTCTGTACACCAAAGCACTGCCTGCCAGAACACACTGATTGTGGCCACAGGGGAATAGTCACGCAGTATTGTGAGATCTTCTAATTTTTTTCCTAGAAAATTTAGAGACCTAGATTTCTGTGAGTTCTCCTCTCAGTTTTTAAATATTAGCAAGCAATTCAAATTACAAACAAAAAACCTTTGTGAGCAAAATAAAACACATTTATAGGACATAAATTTAGCCCCCTCCCAGCCTTTTGTGAACTTTAATTTACAGGAGCTGTTTTCCAACTTTTTGGTCCCAGGACCCTTTTACTTGCTAAAGGCTCTAAAGAGCTTTCGTTTACGTGTATTACATCCATTGATATTTGCCATATTTTCTAACAGAATTTTGAAAGATTTATTTCATTTAAAACTAATAAACCCATTTTATTTAAAATAACATTTTTATGAAAAATAATTTTCCAAATTAAAATATAGAGAGAAGAGTGGTATTGTTTTAGTTACAAATCTTTTTAATATCTGACTTAACAGAAGACAGTTGGATTCTCACATCTGCTTCTGCATTCAGTCTGTTGAGATATGTTGCTTTGATTGAAGTATATGAAGAAAATCCAGCCTCACACAGATAAGTAGGTAGAAAAGAGTGGAATATTTTAATAGGCATTGTAGATGATAGTGGATATTCTTCCATATTACATTAAAACTTGACAAATGATATTTCATGTCAGTAAGCTTTTTGTACTCTCTTACATTAAAATCGATCAGTCTGTCTTGCTTTTCACATGAATCTTTTACTAATACATGGTTTTATATAACGTTGGGCATTGGTTGTTTGGAAAATATCGGTTTACTGGGTTATGTAGATTTTCCAAACATTAACACCTTTCATTATACAGTATCCAAAAATTGCATTCACTTATATCACTATCAATTTTATGAGAAAAATCTTTAAGTATTGGAAAACTGTCAAGTTCATAGTGGTAGATATAAGTTTAAAATTCCAATTTTCTCTTGAAAGCCTGAGTTTTGTCACTGGCAACAAATACTGTCAGTTGTTTCCCTTGAAGTGACAGTCTGACTTTGTTTATTTTTGAGAAAATGCTCACCAACACTGAAGTCTAAATAACCTTAGTTTGTTACCTTACTCATTCTTTCAAGTAAAAATAGTGTTACATGAAAAAAGCTCGCTATATAGCTTGTTAGCTGACAACAAGTGTATTCCTTGAGATAACCAATGTAGCTGGGCATGCTTTATGTGTACTTCTCATTTTGTCATACAGAATATTAAAAGTAAAGGATATCTACTTGAGAGGTGAGATTTAATAAAAACAATAATTCTTACTGCTTTATCAAGGGCATTATTACATGGAATTGTTGGTTTTTTAAAACTGTAAGTATGTATTGGGAAAGAATATAATGACTACTAATACAGTTTGGTGACACTGTCTTGATTCCTGCTAGGATGCCAGCAACTTTATCCACCATTACAAATGTCAACTCAACAAAAGGCAAATGACATCGTAGTATTGTTATGAAAATAGTTTGACCTTGCTGAACTCCAGGAAAAAAATCTTAGGGACTCAAAGGAGTGTACTTTGGCCATTATCTCTCAAACTGGAAGAGAGTGGCCCATTTGGAAAGGAACGTCCTTCCTACCAAGGTGCCATCAAGTTTTTCTTGGTGTTTTAGACATTAGCTAAGGCTTGTAACATTTAGCTTGTCACAGACCAGCTGAAAGGTGCTTTGAGAACCATTGATACACAGGTTAGGTACAAGCTCCTTAGCTTATGCGTAATAAGAGCTTTCATGACTTTCCCCTTTTTATATGCTTCTCCAACCTCATTTCCCACCCTTTGCCCCATCTCACACTTAATAACAAATTATTCATAGTTTGTATATCTTATGCTTCTGTGTCTTTGCAATGTTGTTCCTCTGCCTAGAACACTCTTCCTCTTTTTGCCTGATTTCTTACCCCTTGAGACTTAGTTGATGTATCATTTTTTCCCAGGAACCATCCTTGGCCCTCCCTAGATCTGGCTAAGTACTTTTTGTTCTCTTTTCCCCAACATGTACCGTACACTTCTGTCCCCTTTTAAGACAGTGTTGATAGAATCCCAACTTCATTCACTGAGTGCTTTTAAGCAAAGACATGTCTTAGTCAGTTTGTAAACTACTCTCATATTTACCAGTTTTTCTTTGTAAATAGCCAAGATCTTTGTTCTTTGAAATTTAGTACATTTCGAGGACTCTGAAGCTTTGTTTATAAAAAGGGAAAAGAAATTACCCTTTACTATCTGGGTGAAGATGGATTTATATAATTTAATAGAGTCACATGGGATACAGCTTGATAATTCTTTTAATTAACAATTAACATTAATATGACTTTAAATAACTGCAAGAAGCTTTGCCATAAAATACTATCCCCCAGTAATGAAATATTTCAAAATATCATTTCTAGTAAGCATAATAAATGTAATGACATTAGATTAACTTTTTTTTTGTGCTAATGACCAAGGCTCTTTATAAAGTGCCATGCTACATCTAGAAGTTATTTTAAAACTAGTTCTTTATTGCTGAGTGAAAAATTCAAAAAAGTGATCACATTAAATTTATAGAAAATTCATTGAAATTACCAGACACTAAAATTTATACGATAAATTTCGATGGGGTTTGTACACTCACTGTTGAATAAATAATGTGTCTTTGTACCACTAGGTGTCAGTGGAGCTTAAGAAATTTGCAGACAGTTCATTTCCTTAAGTTAAAGCTAACAATTTAAATGCCCAGAATATAATTTATGCAAGCTGAATATTTACATATATGTACATGTGCATATAAATGTATATAAGTGAGTACTACATGCGTGATAGTATAAAAAATGAAAGAAGCCCTCTTATACATACCTGCTAGCTTTTGAAAAAATGTTTTGAAAAATGACTCCCCCGTTATACCTTTCCTGACCATTCCCACAGGTGCCACTGCCACCTACAATGCAACTGTTGCTTTCTGGGACACCTTACAAAACAGTTCCATCCTGAATAAAACAGTACCATCCTGAATAACCCTTACTTTCTCCTGAATCTCTTTACGTATACTTGGATTTTTTTGTGTTGCTGAACAACCACTGGGGATTTTTTTTTATATGAGATAGTTAGCTAACTCTTGATAAGCCTTTATGATTGCTTGTTCCTAAAGAAACTCTGTCAGATATTCTCTGGGTGATCACACATGAGGTTGGTGTTCTGTGTCAAGTTTCGTCCTTCCTGTACTGTGATAAAGTTGTCCTTCTCTTCCATGTATACTCACATTACAGCAAGGAGGAAACATTTTTATGAATGATACAAATTTTGAGAATTAAATGTTCTTAATACTACACTACTGAAAGCTACTGAAGACAAAGTCATCTGCCGTCTTATGTCTTTGTGACCTGCAGGCTAAAGATCGAATTCAATATTATCAACTAGATGAAGTCTTTGTTTTTCCTTATGATATGGGAAGTCGATGGAGGAACTTTAAACAGGTATTTACGTGGTCAGGGGTTCCTGAAGGAGATGGACTGGAGTGGCCCATAAGAGAAGGCTGTCACCAGTACAGCTTAACAGTGAGTGTTTTTGTTCAAGTGGCCCTTCCTTTTGGCCTCACTCTCTTCCCCTTAACTCCTTTACAACTCAGGTGACATTTTAAAGTAAAATAAGTAATACGTATACTTTCACTATCTCAAAATGAATCTAAGTTAATAATCATAAAGCACTTCTTATATCATATCTGTTCCTTTATTTAAATCTCTCCTTAACCCTCTGTATCTGTGAGATAAAGTCCTGATTCCTTAACTTGATTTTATAAAATCTGGCCAAAAACTACCTTCCAACTTACAGTGTCATGTGAACTCCTTGTACATTCCTGCCAACGAACTTTGCCCACAGTTTTTTCTAGCTAGTATGACCTCCTTTCTATCTGTAATTATTAAGACCAGTTCCAGTCCCTCCTCTTCCATAAAGTCTAACCTACCTACTCTAGACTCATCTGATCATGAAGTCTCAGATTTTTGTTTAATTCTTGTATCTTACATCTTTAACTTGACAAGATTCTAGGACAAGAGACCATGCATTATCTTTATTTCCCCTAATATATCTAACAATACTATTTAATAGTTACTAAGTCAAAAAAAGTAAGTTATAATGATGACTTTTATTCATTCATTTAACTTCATCGTTAAATGTTCTTCATTGTTCATGTGTAGTTTGTCGTCTGTGTCACTAAAGAATCAGTGAATCTCAGTGTCATCACCTTAAGCACTAGTCTAGAAACCTTCTTGAGGGCAGATCTCCCTGATCCCTCAGCCATAGTGGACTCTCTAGGAATGTACACAGATGACGACATTAGAGAGTGAAAACTAAGAAGAAAGTCCCACTCTTAGCCCCTGATTCTTAGTCATAGGGCCTTCTTCCTATACCAAATCAACCTGTAGCCATTAAACTGTCAGCACTTTGAAATGCTCGAAAATTTTGCGTTTGTCATGACACTTTTGCTAGTAGAAGGAAAGGCTATTTTTCAACATTGAGAAAAGAGACTTATTTTTTTTCTTTTTATATCTTCCAAACAGATAGAACAGTTGAAACAAAAAGCAGATAAGAGAGTCAGAAGTGTAAGTAATTTCTTTTGCAGTGATACTAATTTTTTTCCTTTGTTGGGCTTTATACTTCTGTATAGTTTTTTTTAATTGCCTTTGACTAGAAACCAACTATTGGCTTTTATTAAATAATATTCCTTAATATATTTGTTGGCATTTGATGCAGTTCACTTTTGTTTTTATATAAATAGCTGGGACTGAAGGTTTGGAGGTAATGTAGTCAATTTATATTGCCAATATAGGAAAATAATTATCCTCAATATAGCTCATTACGACTTACTACTATGAAACCCATCCTTACTACTAGATTGTCAGATGTGATGGCCACTAGCCACATGTGGCTATTTTATTTAAATTAAATAAAATTTTAAAATTAGTTTATTGGTTGTGCTAACCACATTATAAGTGCTCAATAGCTACATGTGTCTAGTGCTGTTGCATCGGGTACCACAGATGCAGAATATACAGAGCCTTTCCATCAGTGCAGAAAGTTCTCTTAGCTCTGCTCTAGAATTTAATTCTTAGCTATGTGCTTAAATGAGGGGTAAAAAAAGTCTTAAGAACTAGAAGCATCAGTTGCTTTCTATAGGGGAACTGGCTGGTTGGAAAACTGGAAGGGAAAAAGGCTTTTCCCTGGGTATTTTGAATCTATCTTTAAAAATTTTAATTCAAACTAAAAAAACCTGAGATATCATTGGTAAATATTCAAATCATTCTTCTGATTACTGATGACAGGTTCGCTATAAAGTAATAGAAGATTATAGTGGTGCCTGCTGTCCTTTGAATAAAGGAATCAAAACCTTCTTCACAAGCCCCTGCACTGAAGAGCCTCGAATACAGCTACAAAAGGGAGAGTTTATTTTAGCCACAAGAGGCTTGCGGTAAGTAATAGGAAGTACGACATTTCTTCTTTCATGACAAAATTGACATTTAACCTTAAAAAAAAATAATTTTATTCTTTTATATGTTTCAGATACTGGTTGTATGGAGAGAAAATTCTTGATGATTCCTTTATAGAAGGTATGGAAATGGAAGACCATGTTTAAAGGGCAAGACTGTTAGCAATAATTCCAAATTTTACATGAATAACTTTTATAAACAATCACATGCCAGATGCATTAGGGGAACTGCATAGAGGGGCACGTCATTAAGTAATAAAAAGAAGTTTCTTATATATTCTCCATAGCACTTATGTTTGTATATCAAGTCTTTTCTTTTTTATTTTGAAGCTTTCCCCTTTATCAGGTTTTTTAATGATAGCTAATATTTGAGCTCATACTTAACTATGTGACAGGTACTTATATAAGTGCTTCACTTATGGTATTAAAGTCCCCAACAGATCTCTAAAGTAGGTACTATCATTTACATCTTATTGGTGAGGGAACTAAGCACAGAGAGGCTGAGCAGCTTGCCCAGAGCCACACCCTAAAAACAGGTAGAGCCAGGGGTCAACCCAAGCAGTCTGACTCCAAATTCTGTGCACCAAACCCCTGTGCTATTTGCTCCCCCTTTGAATGAACATTTCTCTTAAGTTATTATAAAATCTTGAAGCTTCAGAGTTGTTCCTCTTTAAAGTAAAGGTTCACTCAGGATGTTCTTTAAAAAACACTCGGAGTTAATCATAAATTAACCCCATATGACAGCTTAGGCAACCTTGATATGGAAATTTCTAATTCACAAAGGCTACAAGGAGATAGTTCCTGGGAAAAGAGGTAGTGTGATGGTGTACCAAGAGCTCCTTTCACAATCGTATATGTAGACGTCCCCCCGACTCCAGTTAGGAGCTGTCTTCAACCATATCAGCCCCTTTCCCAGATAATAGAATTTGGGAAATATCTGTTTTCTAGCTTGCTACAAGCATTTTAAAACCATATATTTTTCCCCCTTCAAGCTGTACTTAGACAGTGAAAAGGGGGAAACAAACTAAAAGCTGATTAATTTGAAGTAATAGGACTTATTGGTCTCAGTAATTTCACTGCTGTACATCTGACTATTTCATCTCAGTTTCATTTTCTCTCTCAGGTGTTTCAAGAATAAGAGGATGGTTTCCTAGAAACTGTGTGGAAAAGTGTCCCTGTGATGCTGAAACAGATCAAGCCCCAGAGGGCCAGAAGAAAAATAGATAGCCGCTGTGAAAATCCAATTATTCTTTAAGTCTGCTCCATTACTTGAAAATCGTACCTATTACTAAAGAATTATGCAATGAACCTACTCTGGTTAAGGTGTTCTTTTCCTCAAAGGTGCCCTGCCCTAGTGCCATGATTTAAATATTTTTGTTACCATTTTGAAATGGAGAAGCCATTCTGTATAATGCCTTTGAATTCCTGCCTCTGCCATCTCTTCTTCCCCCCAAAAGGAAAAGCATTTCATCCAAGTAAGTTAATTGCATTTTCTCTAGGATTTTTTATGCACTGCACTCTGGACCTCACCTGCAGATACAGTTCCCCCTTTGCCAGGAGCATCTGCATGTGAAACTTTTGTTTTCCCTTCAGTTGATATTTCTTATATGATATTCTAGATACTATAGAACTTAATTTGTCAGAATCACTATAAGCTCAAATTTTGTTACCTGTCTTTTAATAATGCAGATTTTGTCAAATCAAATAAAGGTCAATGAATGTTCTTTATAACAGTTTTTACTTAAAGCATTTTTCAAGTAAGAAATGTCTGAGGAAGCTGTCCCGCCTTCTTTCTTCAGGGTTCCCAGAAGAAAGACTAAAAAAGATTCGTCTTAGTTTCCTTATGGAGAGACTGTTCTGCTACCCTATGAAAAGTTGCCATCTTGAGTCATGAATCGTAAGACATTACATACTCACTTCAGTATATGAACTGTGCTTACTAATGGCATATTGCGATCACAGTGTTCTAGGAGACTTTAAAACTAGTGGTTTAAAGTACTTGTGTACACTTGAATATACCAAAGACTGAAGCTTGCACAAGTGGTAGAATCCAAGCTGGTGAGCTTGGATAAAGTTGGGTTTGTCTAAACATATGAGCCAAATCACAGAAAGAAAGAGAAAGCCTGTGTCTCTGGACTTCAGGAACCTAATCCAGTATTCATTAATTCTATCTAAGGCAGGGAATTTGAAGCTTTGGGGGCCAGGCTTGTAATAGTTAAGAATAAGGGAAGGGCACTTGAGGACTTAGCAGTGAATGAAACATGACTGTGCCCCATTCCAGTGAGGTAGGAAGGTGGACAGACAAGTAAAATATAAGTCAGATGGAATCATGTATTATGAAGAAAGAAAGTGGGACCGTCTTGAGTTGGCATTTGAAGCAGATGAGGGGAGCAAGTCATGTGCCTCTGGGGTTATCTGCATCTTAGAGGGAACAGTGAGAACAAAAACAGACTCAAATGTGCCTGGCATGTTTGATGAATAGGAAGGCAACCAGTGAGGTTCAGCTGGAACGAGTGAAAGATCTAAGAGAGGGCTGGACCATGGAGGGAACTGCCCGTGAGTTCCTGCCTTCCCTTTTGTTTCAGCTACTCAAGAATAGACATTCCTTCAGCTTTTCCGGGCTCAAGGTCTAGAAAGACTACCCAAGAATATTCTCTTTAACTCCAGTAAAGGCCAGAAAAGAACACTGTTCAAGATTGCTTAGAGTAACAACAAAGGTGGTAAAGGAGAAAGAATGTGAGTTATACTCAGTTGGAGTTTTGGCCCAGCTGATGTGTGTTTTATTATTCACAGCTATGGGATAAGAAAGGCTGGTCCTCTCCACTTGCTTTTTCTTCAGTAGCTATCAAACTTGGTTGCAGACTAGAATCACCTGGGGACCTTTTAACAAATAATTCCAATGCCCAGGCTGTGTTCTAGCCTTTTAAATCAGAATCCCTAGGGTGGCACCCAGGCATTAGTCTCTTTTTAAATTTCCTACATAATTGTAGTGTGCAACCAAGTTTGAGAACCACTAGTTTACTTGATTTTTAAGTGTCATTATGGTCCCCAAGACAACAAACACCACAACATAAGTATTTGTAATAGTTTACTTTAAAGTCTTTACATTTACAGTTAGAAGCAACGTGTGTTATCTGGGGTAAGGTACAGCAGGAACTGGAATCCAAGAGTCGGGGAAGGTCAGCTGGTTCCTTTCCGGAAGATAAGCCTGTAGTGTGGGCATCGTGCTTGCGCAATAGATCTTTATTCCCAGTGCAGGAGGTTTTTATTCAGTGCTTGCTTCATTTACTGGAAAAGTTTGCTAGACATAGTTTCAACTCCTTCCCCCACAACCTCCAGCTCAGCAGCAAACTGTAGGGAACAGACTGAGTCACCAGCTCCTATAACACTTTAAGAACAACCAGCTACTATAACACTGTAAGAACAACATTCTTTTTGAAAAACATGTCATAGCCCCAATTTTTAGTACTCTCAGATTTTACTAAAGAGTTTAGGAAATGTTTGGTATCATTAAACTTTTCCCTTCTGTACACAAATTTTGGAAGAAATTTGTCTCATAGATATTATATGAGTGATAGGTTAAAACTCAATTTAAAATTTTAGTGGTTTTGTGGAATAGCTAGAAAACATGAACTATAAACAGCTTTTCAGAACTTAAAAATCTCTTAGTTCGAATATTAGAAGGCTTAAGTGTTAGGACTGTTGGCAAGTTA
>CAUYSK010014707.1:0-77268 GCA_963575035.1 Avahi laniger | reverse complement strand
CATGCACATAGTTCTCAAGAAATAGCTGCTGCTTGGCTCTGTGAAACAAAAACCACTCTGGTGTTATAAGGAACAGTCCTTTAGGGATAAATGAATATGTCAATGGAATCCATATCAATACACTCACCATATTATAATGCAGAGATGTGCAAGTCACTGGCCTAATAACCATATGTAACAAAGATATCAATTACATATAATAAAAGCTTGCTTATTTTCAGTGAGAATGATGGTTCTATTTTCTACTACAGGCAAAATGTTTTTCTATTTCATATGTTCGTACTTTAGATAACATATATGCTGCCATCTACTAGGGCTGTTTATGACAGGCTGTGATACCCATTAGAGTGTTATAAATATTAATTCTTTCCATTTTGTATTGGTTTATTTATTTCAGTTGCCAATGTCAGAAATTCATTTCCGGAATGATAGTTTATATATAACATATGATTTTTTTCCCCTTGGATTCTACTGTTTGTAAGGATAAATGTCAAAACCTTGTATTTGATATAAAAGTAATTAATTATAATCTCATTGTACAATATCATTGTGAATACAGACATCCCATAATCATAAGGTCTTTTTTTAAGACCTTATACCAGAATATATTTGCTTTAGATTTGTATTTTTATGAAAATATTAATATTAAAACACCCACACTATGCCTTCTAAAAGCAATGGAAAAGACAAATCAAAATTTTCCAGATAGTCCGTTAAGTTGCAAAATTATACTTTATGTAAAAAGCGCAATATAATAATGGTTCACAGTATATTGCTGTATCTTATTATCTCAGCTCCACAGTGAAATCTAGGTCACTAAAGACTGAAAATTCCTGTCTTAAAGTGTGGTGGTCCACTTGCCACATGGAAAGAGTGGATAAATCTGAACCTCTTTTGCATCTTTTAGCTCCTTTCCTGCTTCAAGCACAAGATATTCATCAAAGAAATGTGTGGTGGGAATAGACAGAAGAAGGAGAAAACATTGTTAACTTCTCTAGGATAAACCACTTTGGGGACCAAGCCCGTAGGGCAGATAGTACTCTAATAAAGCAAGAGAGGATGGAGGACCCTCCCCAGAACTGGTGTCTGCCCTACACTGTAAGGTTAAACAAGAGATATTTAGTGAGCCTTGCCAAGAAATCTAAAAGGACTTCTCTCAAGCCTTTAAGGATTTCATAAAAATGCATGTATCTTGTTTGTTCACCATTGGTATACAATATGTGAAAAGTTGACATAATTTAAAAACAAATTCGGATTACTCCCATTCAAAAAATTTGCTTATACAGCCATTATATACTATTATTCTTAAAATTGGAAAACATAGGTCATCAGTTTAGATCATTTTTGTAATATCCAAGTATTGCCTATCTTTACCCAGAGAGTAGCATTTATCATTTAGACAGAGAAAAAAAGTCATTATTTAATTTAACAAGTGATATCATAGCAAAGTAGCCATTATCATTAGTTTTAAAGGTCTCTTCGGCAGATACCAAGCCAATCTGCATAAAAATACATTGAATTCTACATTAGAAATATAATGATCATTGTAATAAAATGTTCTATGTGTTATAAAAGCTTAGTAAGTAATGTAGACTAACCATTTATTGAAGCATTAATTTAAGGTATATCTAAAATAATCTAGAATGCTTGAGAAATTCTTATGAAAAGTAGAAAATAAAGAGTTCTTACCAAGTTTGCAATGATATAATGGTAGCCTTTAACATGCTTTCCAACACTTACAATCTGTGAAGACATAAGCAAATAAGAGAAAATCAATTTAACTTTACTGAAAGATTATTTTTTTTAAAATAAAATATTAACTATTCTAGCATAATTCCATGGGGAATCCTGACAGGAAAATGATATAGTTTTCCTTATCAAAATCATATATTCTAATTAGAAGAATTTTATAAGCCACACTTAAAGTAGGTGGTAAAAATATCACTTTTATTCAGTCATACTATATAAAAGACCAATTTGTTTAATTACATCTTGTTCAGAAAATTAGTATGTTATAATCTCCTCAAAGAGAATGACAATGCTATGATCCAACCAACAATTTACACACATTTCTCCAGAGAATATATTATCATAAAAACTTACAATGATTTTGGTCCAAAGAATTTAGATGTATTGAATTTATTGATAATTTATAGAAATGCAAGAGCGACTGTTAGGTGTCTTTAAAAGGTAAGAATTATCACCCATAAGTAGATTGGACAGTTGTCCTGAACAGCAAACAAGGTTTTTCTAAGGCACAATCTTTGTTTTTAGATACCTCTGATACCAGAAAATACGCAGTTAATTCTCATCTGTGTATGGATATGGTAATGTTTTATTATAATAACAAGAATAAGGAAAAAACAACATCAAGAAGCTTTTCTCTCTGTTAGATCCATTTTTTTCTGAGAATCTTTTTAGGAATGTTAGGACATTAAAAGCTCAAAAAATTTAAGAAAAGGAAATACCAGGGATTTTTAAAAAGTACAACTTTATTTCTGCATAACAGAGTAAAACTCCTATTGTCTGAAAAACTGAAAATTCCTTCAATAAGGGAAAATCTAATTGTGGTAACTAATGAGCAGCTTCATAACCTTATCGGTGTCTCCAATGGGAACAATGCAATCCACGATTTTCATATACTTTCACTACCGAAGACAAAAATTAAATTTTTTTTAGCATTTTAATATCCCCTAAAAACATTTCTTTGTAATTGAATGACTTGTGTATGAAATACAAGAAAACCCTTTTAAAACCAAAACATATGAATTGTGCCAGAAAGCAGAGTTTTGTATACATGGCTATTTGTGATAGGAAATTCATGCTTTTCTCATCTTTTCCTTTTGATTATGTCTAAGACCTTTTTTTTTTTTTTGCCTTTAAATTTCTGTAGTTTTAGTACAATTAGTTTAGATTTTTACTTTTTAATAAATTTTTGTTTATATCGTTCAGGATTTGTTGTACTTCCAGACTGTGGGGACTGATTGCTCTTCAACAATTCTGGGAAATTCTCAGTCAAGCCAGTATCCCTTAAAATATCCCACCAAAGATGTTTTGTGTTTGCTTTGAATAGATACTGCAATGTTAGCATCAGTGGCTGGGGCCACTTTTATGATATTTCTCAGCTTCTGGATTCCCAGACCACAGTGTGTAGTGTGAATTGAAAATACAATCTGTCTTAAGAAGAGGGCTGTGATGACAAATTCTCAGGGACATAAGAAGAGGGCTGTGATGACAAATTCTCAGGTACAATATTTCCCTCACTACACTAAGCCTAGGCCAAGACAGAAAACACTTAGTTGACTCCCCAATCTGTATAGGTGACAGATTTTTATTTATGTATTTTTTTTTAGTATCCTGTGTTATTGGGCTGTTGCCCTTCAGTGGTCTGGCTTTGTATGGCATCTAAGGTCTAATTTATTGCCTTGGCTGAGCCCAAAGTGTCTGTTCTTGGGTGCACATTAAATCCCCAATTGGACTACCCAATCTGGCAACTTCCTTCATCACAATAGCCTGCCATTCTTGACCCCTGAAGATTCTCTTTACTTTCTTGGAAGTTTTGTTATGTATTTGTAACATTTTCCAGAACATTTCTCTATGTTTTATATTGCTAGACTTACCTGGTCCACAATTTATCTAAAACCGAATTTCCTTATAGAATCTTACTATGAAGATGAAGACAATAAATAGATGGGATTATATAGAAAGTTCAGTAAAGAAACAGCTTAATTAGTTGTCATATTGGGTAATCCAGATTCGAGTGATTTAACATGGGCTGAACAGGCTGGAGCCAATTTATTCTCTGGGAATCTCAGGTACAGCTTGTGCAAAAGACAGTGATTGGGGACACTCAATTGTTGGTACTCAGCCGGGAGACCTCACACTCTATTTATTGAGTCTACTACAGATTCCTGCTATTTGGCCCCAGCAGGGACCACTGCCACTCAGCAATCCACCATTTATCTCTTGCTGATTCACTACAGCTTTCTCTGGTGTGGCTATTTAAGCCTTTTGGTACTCTCTCTAAGCCCCCATACTCGCCCCACCTCTTCTTTTTTAACATCCTCAGCTTGTGATTTCTGTGTGACTACAGTCAAAATCCTGTGCCAGTTTTATAAAAAATTCGTTGTAAGGTACAGATATTTGTAAATGTTAAAAAGATGTGGAACTAGTGGAAATTCTACACTGAGTATGTCTCCATAAATTAATCACTGTCAGTTCTAGATTGTCTAGCAAAGAATTGTAACAAATTAAAACCTGTGCATTTTCAAAGAGTGAGGAATTAAAGAAACACAAAGAATCGAAAGGGACAAAATTCCTGGCACAAAAGGTCTTGAAGAGCTCAATGTGCACAACATTCCGGGAACCAAGGGATCTGGAGATTTATTTGCCTGGCTGGTGACTCTAGAGAGATCACCATCTTTGCTGAGTCAGATGCTGGCTGGAAAGAAGCAAATGTACTGCACAAACTGCCGTGAAGGTCTCACTGCCTTTGAACAGTAGAAAATGCACCCACCACCCCAACCTGGGGTGGCCACGGTTTAAAGCCAGCTCTGGTCCCTCTGCCGAGCATCTAGGTGGAAGTTTCTTTGTGAAACAATTCAATTTATTCTCCACAGACTAGTGTCCTGTAAATAGTGTTGTTTGTTTAAGCTATTTTTAAACAATTGTGCAAAACTGATAATGTCATGGTTGTGGTTTTACAGGGCTTCCATCATCTCAGCCAAAGTGAAGAATATCTTACGTTAAAAAATAAATTTGAGTGACTTAACTTTGGATGTAGACCAAATTTTATGTCTCTCTGTATTCGATGTAATTCTTTTATAAATAGGGAAAAGAACAGTTTGAGATGAAAAATATGAATATAAACTAGCACTGCCTTCATAAAAGTGTGATTGGCTGAGTTGTCACGGAAAAACAATGCCTACAGTGAGTACTTGGTTGCAAAAATTAATTATGGAGTTTCATAAAGACAGAAAAATGTACAGGCAGAGAATATACATCTTTTATATTTTTAAAAGAAACAGAGGATGTAACTAGGCAAAGACTAATGATCAAATGTCTGCTTAGAGCTCTGTAGAACAGGTTAGGAAGGATAAACAGGTTACATTGATTGTATACTCTCAAAGGAGCTCATCCTTACAAGAATAAAATACTTAGGAGAAGTGACTAATTGATTCCTTTAATTACTTTTTCTTGTTTGTTTTTAAAGAAACAAACAGTTGTTTGGGAATATCCATGGTCCTGGTCAAGTAATTAAGTTCTAAAATCAGGCCTATGCACATTAATAAGGTAAATGCCAGGTGCAAACACTGAAATTGTTTTATTAACAAATTATGGCAGAACCAGTCTTTATGAATGCAACTTCTAAATATTTACTCATTGATTGAAGTTTAAGAAAAATGAATCCAGGATACTTCTCCATCTTGATTCCACTTTTCAATTCAATTTAGTTCAACAAATGTCAATGGAGTGCTTCCCACCTATAAGATTAAGGCCAGGAGATTCAAGGATTATAAAGATAAGTGAGTCAGTACTGCCGTTACAAGGGTGTTTATTATCTCATACATGGAGGAGATTCAGACAGAAATGACTGAAAAACAGAGCAGAAGAAGGGGAGTAAAATAGGTTTCAAGAGGAAATGATTATCAATTGCTTGGGAAAACATGGTAGATTTTAAGAATGAATAGACAATAAATAAATATTGATTGAATGGATGTAAGAAGTTAATGAGGACATAAATGTCACAAAGACTAGTATATTAAGGTCAATTTGAGACTTGTAAATGAATGAAAGTTTGGCCTTCAATCTACAATCAGATTTTATGTTAATTCTTTGTGCACCAGTTGTTTTTAAAGCACTCAGGGATCCTTCCACTGTTACGTATTACCTCGAACTATTACCATGAAGCTGCAATCATTTTATTGAATGCTATCTTCTAGTTAAAGACATGCAAACACACACTAGAGTGTGAACAATTTTGGTTTCTCTTTTAATTTATAAGTCAGCTAGAAATCCCTCTCCCAGTTATTGTCATGTTCCAGAGAATTCAGTGACATGGAAAAAACCATCACAGTTGGTGGTGTCCGGGCCATGACGGTGGCAATTGTTGGAAACTTATTGTGTCATATGAGGGCAGTCACTCTCACTAATCCTCTTTTTCCACAGGAATTCCAGGCTCCCAAATGTCCCCAGAATATTGATTTTCAAAACGCTTCAAAACATTTTATTGCAGATAAAAACAAAAGTTTGTGTTTTACTTCAGGTCCATCAAAAGAAAAATATAAGGCAAGAGGCTTCTGTAAACAAGCTTCAGACTTATATTAATACTACAACCTTATAAGATAACAACAGGACTTTAGTTACAGGAGTGTGATGTACAAGTAGAGTGAGAAAAATAAAGCACTACAGGCCAAAAGGAACGAAGGTTATTTTGTGCAAGGAGGGATTTAGAAGGAGGGTAGGGAATGTAAGCTCTCATCAGAAATTTTAAGAGAAAGAGATAACACACATTTACACACGCATATTTGAGTGTGGATCTGTGTGTGTCTATGTGAATGCAGGTGCATGTGTGTATGTATTGAGTGTGAGTGTGTGAGTTCTTGATTTTCTTCTCTACTTGAAGATATCAGAGATTATAAAAGTTTCTAATTAGGAAGAACTCTTTTGGAGAAAGGGGAGGGAAAGAGAGTTGCCTATAAAAGGAATGGCTGCCTTTCAAAGCAGTGATTTCTCTCTCACTGGAAGTTCCTAGCAAAGTCTGACTGACTTCCAATAAAACATAAAAATAAATAGATAAAAATAATAAAAAAATATTTTTTTGGCCACCGACATGCACACTTTAAAGTGGTAAAGATGGTAAATTACATGCATATTTTACCTTAATAAAAGATGCATTTATCAAGCAAATTACTGTCCGAGTGACAGGCGTTTAATCTCATTTGGAATGAATGTAAAATTTTAAAAAAAGATATTGGGTTAGAGTCCTCTGGGCTGCAGAGTCTTGTACACAAAGTCCTATGTCTCTAAGATCAGTCACTATAACAGACATTGTGGATATCCCACCTACTCCTTTGCCCTTGTCATCTCAATGCATACTCAGTCACTTTCCTACTGCCTCAGGGTTTTCTCTGGTCTCTAGAACCCACTTTGCCCTGGCAGAGGGCAGAGGTCAGAAGTGCCAGGGCGTTAACGCCCTCCGTCCCAGCAGCCCACATAACGATGACTGACAGAAGTTGGTACATACATACTCCAACTCCCTTGCCCCACAAGTGGGATGATTCCCACGTGTGTGTTCCACACTAGCTTCCTCCTGTAGTTAGTTTACACTCATTCCAAATGAGATTAAACGGCTGTCACTCGGACGGTCATTTGCTTGATAAATGCATCTTTTATTGACTAGATTTCTTCACTTCCCTTCTAGGCTATCCTTCGCCTCCCAAACTGTTTGCACACAAATCCTTGTCTTAAGGTCAGCTTCTGGAGGAAATCAAACTACAGCAGTCTCCAAGTAAAAAAGTCACCAATGTGGTAGTGGAATCGATACCGTATAAAAATGCTTACTTTTGTTGGTTAACTGTCCAAGCTTTTCATCTCCGTAGTGTTACACATCTGTGTTATATCTGAGTCCCCAATCTCTGCAATCAAGGATGCGAGCTGTGTAAAACACTCTACTTTTATCTGGATATCCAAGATTGGGGAAAAAGTTTTATTCTCTTACGTAGGTAAATAGGAATGATTCAGTGTCTTTATGTAATAAATTCTTTGCATTCCCAACACATGATTTCCACCTTCATACTGTCTTATATTTCTTATGGATATTCATTTTTAGTACTGGTTTGTTATGGTTCCTTTAGTGCTGGTTTGTTTGGTTAATATTGCAAATGTTAAAGTGTTCTTCAGTTGTATCCTTTCAGTGCACAGATTTTAGACCACTGTATATACACCTCCCCCCAATTTTATCGATTAGCAAATTGAGGGCCCTACAAGAGATACGGTTTGAACAGGGTCCCAGTACCATGGAGTGAAAAGCAAGTGCTGACATTCAGCTTTTTAATTCCTACTCCTTTGCTCCTTCCGTGCCATCCTTCCATCCCATCATGTGACTGCCAGTGGCTGTCAAAAAGCACATTGTAGAGCACGTCCTTCTCTCTGCCTATCACAGTGGTTCTAAAATGCTACATCCACGAGGCTTGAATAATAGGATTCTCATCATGGTTATTATGTGACATATCTTACAGAGCTCGATTTTGATTTAATAGCATTTTAATTTAGTGACTTAAAATATTTGCAGAGAGGAGCAAAAGATTCCATGGCGTTTGTGATTATGAATTTGGAGCACATATGAAGCTTGAAAGGACCAGTTGGAAGCATGCTTCTTTTTAATTAAAGAGACATTTTGTAAGAAACAATATACAAATAATTCTAATAAGATATAGGTGGAGGGGGCAATTCTTTGCTCTCATAAACAAATACATTAAATAAAAACAGTCATTCAGAGATGAAGCTGGGACTCCAGCCGGGTCTTCTGACTGCAATTTCCATCCTTCTTCTCACTACACCCTGCTCCCTTCTTTAGACCATAGCAATTCAGAAAAATGACTTATTTTTGGCCAATATTAATATAGCTTTCATAAGAGGAGAATAAATTAAGCAGATACTTGTGAGAATGACATTTTCTATCACATTAGATATTGATAAATACCAAACTTGTTTATGAGAAAAAACAGCTTTCTCATAATGAAATGAAAGCACAATTTCATTTTCTTGCAAATAAATCTTCTGTCTGAACATATTGCTTATTTGAATAACAGCATATATACAAAGTGCTCTTAATTCTATTTTGCATGAGACCGGGACAGGGACACACAGATGGAGAACTATCAGGTAAATTTTAGTGAATCTAAGTTTGGGCTTGTAATTTTTCATATATCCATAATAAAGCTAATTAGCAGAAAAGCTTAAATAGCTTGGATTTAGTTTTGCATAGCTGGTACTTTACCAGGTGTATATTTAAAATGACAGTTCAAATACATACCTTAAATTTAATGCAAGTCCAACTTAATCCAATAGATAATCCTATTTATGTGTGACAAGCTCAAAGTAATCAATTAAAGATTGAACTATGCGCAGTACAGTTCAGCGTTAAATACATTTTATGGTGTACTCTTTAAAAATGGGAATTCCATGAATATTTCATTTCTTGAGATGTCCCTTATTGGACATATTATCAATGAGTAAATATTCTTGGATTATAAAGCAAACTTGGGATCAGTGGTGACGGGAATAAAAGTCATTTTCAAATGTCACACACTGTCACATGTTTCAAAAGGATACATAATTATGAGGGAATACTTGCTGAATTTTAAGGTCAAATATGCTCAAGATGAAACCCAATTTAAACATGGACTGTATAAGCGTTTTGTGAAGACGTTGTTCATGAGATAGATGACTTCTAAGATCTAGTCAGCCTGAGAAATCTCTGATTCTGTGATTCTCCAAGTGTGGAGGACTGTATGAGCCATCGGCTATGGGAGGCTTGTGCTAATATATCGTGTTTCCACGCTAGCCCCTTGCTTTTATATTTTTTTCTTTATCATATTTGAAATGTTATCATATGAAAGTTCTTTCCTCTCTCATTTTTCTTAATTCAAGATTTCCCTTATTTTCTTGGATGCATACCAGGCAAACAAAATGTAAAGATGTAGCTGCAAAAAAAAAAAGAAAGTTTTATGGGCAATTTTGCAAGGAACACCAGGTTAAATAAGGTTTAAGAGGTTTCCTTGCTATAGGAATTTTTAGAGACTTTATTATGCTAATGTACAGTGAAATCTCAAGAGCTAGAGTATGCAATTCTGTAGAACAGTTTTAAAAGGTTGTTTAAGGACATTCTTCCTAGAGCATTACCTTTCCCTTACCTCCTTCCTTCACTTTCACATACATTTCAGATTTATGCTGCTTTGGCATAAACAAAAATGTTGCCTTGGTAGCATTTTCTTATTTCCCTTCAGTGTTGATTATCTTTATCCACAACAATAACTCAACTAGATTACAAAATACATTCTGTTCATAATTTTGGAGATGGCATGTCCCTCACTATTTAGTAACTTCAGCTAATAAGAACTTTTTGGTCATAGGTTTTAAAATTTGTGTTTGTTAATTATATTCAACATATGAATTTATGATTAATTAAATATGAAAGACATATGACCCCAGAATTATTCTCTTTGCTTTTATTTCAGCAGAATATTTCCTTTGCATATGAGCTCAAGAAAACCTATACTTGTAGAGAAATAGTGTCCAATGTTGTGGTTAATCTTAACTGGAGGATCAGGAATGAGTTTGTTGTGTTACCTTTCTCTCTGAGTCAAAGTGATTAAAAAGATACATCACTTCATTTGCTGGCAGGTAATACACTTTATTACTGAACTGCTTAATATAAGTTATGTATAATTTCTAAAAGTATAGTTATATTTATGATGTTTACAAGACTCAGAAAAGTGTCCTCAAAGGTACTGTTGAATGTTTTGCTTCCTTTTGGTTAATCTTGCTGCCTATTAAACATTTGAAGAATAGATGCAAAATTTTACTGAAATAAATTATGAAGTTATCCTCTTTTCTATTTAATGAGGAATATAACTTACCTTTTTCAAAACCATAGTGGATACATCTATGTGGATACAATTTCAGGATAGAAAAACTAATTCATTTTGTGGTTCTAAAATTATCAAGTAGAATTTACTTTATCTTTTTGAAAAGAAGCTGAATTTTTAATATTTGGGCCAAAACATTAATAGAAATTATTCTAATAAGTATTCTTGCAGCATGAAACTTAGTTGAATCTACACTAATCCTAGAATTCACAATTCTTCCAAGACAAAAGCACTTGAATTCTGACAATCATATTTTCCTTCTTCCTTGAAAAAATTTATGTCCTTTGCTTGTCTTACTTTTCCTTTATAAGAAAATGAGATATAGCTGCAACCATGGTAACAGTTGCTAGGCAACAATTAGACACCCCTTTCTAACCCCCCCAATTCCATTTGTACCAGTCTGACTGAGATCTGTAAAGGTGTTTCTGTTTTCCATGGAAACAACAATCTTAGTGCATCATAATGGGAGTTGCACATTCAAATAAATTCTGCTAAAAGTAATATTAAAGAAGTAAAATTCATCTTCTTAGCATAACCCCATGCCTTTTGAGTTTCTTCATACTTTGTTGTAGATCCCAACTGAGCAAAGCTCGATATGCAAAAGGAGCTTTATAATGAAGCAAAAGCAGCAATCTCTGCCAGTACTGCAGTGCGGGAAATTGCTGATACGATTTCTTTGCTATAGTAATTTCTTTGGGTGTCTGATTTGTTCCTGTTATATCTCACTCATTATTACTTTAATATATGGAAATGGAACTCAAGTGCTTTCTTCAGCCTATTTAACAAACTCTAGAAAAATGTAGGTTTCTCATAATCTTCACTAAGTGAGATTCTGGACAACAAAGCTTCCCAGGTAATTAAGGGCTTACCTTCAGGAACTTCAAATGCTACTGGGCACTCTTCCATTAAACACATACAAGAGATTATCTACTGCTTGTGTTTTCAAGTGAGGCTCATTCGGACTTTCATTTATTCAACAATTATTTCTTGAGCCCCTACCAAGTCACTAGGGGATATATTGGAAAATTAAAAATATAAACTCTGCCCTGTTGGATATCAGATTTTCATAGGAAAGATGACAACTAAACCGGTATAATACAAATAAATCCACATTTCTGCTACCTCCAACCTTCATCTTTGATGACTGCTCCATTCCAGTTTCTACCTTTGCTCATACCCAATCTTGATCTCATAGAACTAATCTTCACTTTCTGAGCGTTTTCATACCTCTTTGCCTTTGCAGTTCCTTCTGTCTTGGAATACCCTTACCCTTTTTCTCCAGCTGGGAAAATCCAATTCATTTTTAATTTCAATGTCTGTTTTCTTTGTGAAGCATTCCTGACTACCTTGATTGTACTTAGCCTCTTCATCTTCTGGGTTCTTGATACATTTTGTAATATTTCTGTTTCTGAAGTCATCAGATTATCTTGTAATTATTTATTCATGTTTTTGAGTTCCTGGCTTGAGTGTAAGCATTCTTAGTGTAGGGACCATGAATTGCTCATCTGCAGTGCCTGGAACAACATCTGGCTTATCAATGGTGAAGGAAGTGTCAACGTGAGGTGTCAAGCACAGAGCTGTCCTGCCTGCTGTTGTTGGCTCATTGCTATTGTCAGATGTGTGCTGCTTAATCCTTCTACAGATGATTCAAATAATCAAACCTATTATCTCCAATTCTCAGATCCCCCCTCAAGGGATGCCTCCTCCTAATAACTGTAGCTGGCTTTCCTTTTCTGTGTTTCTTTCGGTCACACACACACACACACACACACATATACATATTTATTTATTTATTTTTGGCTTTGGTGTGAAAAACAGACCTCATGGCCATTAGCCAGTAACTAAAATGTTCCTTTCTTTTTCAGTAATGACTCAACCAGTTATGGGTTACAGAGGCAAGCTCTTTAAGTCTTTGGCTCCTTTTAATGTTTTATTCAATGCCAGAGATTTTTCGGGAGTGAGGGTAAACCTGGTAGAGTTCCAGGTTCTGGTACAATTCCTAATGTTTGAGAATTGTGAAAATTTATAAACACAGACTCTAGATAAATAGGCTTTATCTTTTAAACAGTGTTGCCACACATTTGACAATTTGCCAGAAATCCTGTCTGGGAACTGACATCTCACTTAGGTGATACTAGGCAAGGTAGGCAGCCTGGGGCTTAGAATGATATAAATGGGACTATGTCCACATTTCACCTCTTATGTGCAAAGGGCCACATTTATGTCTGTGAGAAATTTTCCTCTCTTTCTAATTGATCTTGCCCTGAGATAGAATTATTGGCTTCTTTTGGTGATGCAATAAGTCTCTGAGAGGTCAATCGTAGCTTTTAGGCTTTTTTGATTGATTTGCAAAATGTATGGGAAGGTCACTGGTTTTGCCAATTATCTGAGATTCACATTGTGTCTAATGGGATACTGAATTTCCCTTTCATATAATGAAAGTGGCAATACTGCTGAAAGGGGTGCCAATTAAATCTGAGGTATGTGATAAAGAGGTAGTTTGAGATACCTGTGAGCCAACTGTAGAGCTATTTTTCTCCATCTTTTTGTTAAATATCTGTTTCATACTAGAAGGTCGATCCTTACTATCTTCTCCTGAAAAATATTTGGTGAGACTCCTTAAGTACATCCATGGTGTGCCCTAGGGTCAATATACAGTCCTCTGTCTCATGCCTTTGACATCATCATCTGTTTAATAAAAACTGGCATTAATAGCAAAGTCCCTGAGGCAGTGTGAGATCCTCTTTCTGTGTATTGTATTTCTAAAAGAAATAATATATTTTAGTGGGATTTCAGGAAACCCTTTTGGTTTAGTTAGCTGGATAAGAGTTACTAACTACAACAGAAAATGTGTCTGTTGTGCTTAGTACTTTATCTTCAGCAAAGAATAGTGCCTGACTATGTATACACACACACACACACACACACACACACACACACACACACACACAGTGGACATGCAACAAATATTTGTAGAATGAATAAATATTCAGGAAAAATAACCTGAACTGAAGTTTTACTTTGTGTTTCTTTTCAAGGTATACCCCATGCGTAAAATTATACATTGCTTCGGATCAAACACTGTATCAGACAGACTTCACTAGAAATAGAATTATCAATTTTTAGAGTGATCAGGGTTTTTCAAGATCATCTCAGCCCAATTCTCCTTATTTAAAGTGAGGAGGAGAAGAATCTGTAAAAATAAATATAATTTAAAAGCTGTCGGAATTCCCAGAATGCTTTAAGCCTTCCAAGAGATATGACTGTGATCTGAGTCACCTATGGTTACAACTTCTGTTTTTCAGATTACAGATTAACTTGCTCTTTCATTTCCCTTGTATTATACAATAACTAGAAAGAACTAAATAGCATTAGGGACAAAAACCTTCTGCTTTCTTAATTAATGACCCTTGTTATAGATTGATTTCCCCTTTATTATCCTGCTTTGCTTAGACCAGATGATAGAAAACCCATGGCTATTAGACTCTCTGTTTAAAAAAATGTTAAATGTACCCTTCCCAAACAGAAACCCTGCTTATAACCGATCAAGCTGCTATAACTATGTGCCAGCCTGTACGAATAATGCTATAATCCTGTTAAAAACTCCTTTGTCTCTGCCTATATAAATGAAATCTTAACTTCCCTACACTGGAATGCTGACTCCATTCCTTTAGAGTTAGTACTTCCCAGTTGCTCATCCTCAAACTTTGCGCTTGAATAAACTCTCTTTAAATTAGATTCTGACCCTTTCAATTAAGGTGAAAAATCATAAGTGGTAAGGGATTCCATTTACTTTTTAAAAATAAACAATTGAAGATTCTTTAACCATCTCTCAGATAGTGAAAACACTCTTTTCTGGGGGGAACTGTCATAATTTGGGGGATATAAACCAACCGACCAAAACAAGAGACAGAAGACAGTGCAAGCCATCCCACTGCCCATCGTGATGATTCTGTCCCAGAGGACCAGAGTTGGGTGCTCATGAGAGGAGGGTTTCACTAATAACAGGAACACACAAATCTAGCTGTAGGAGCCTCGGATTCTTTCATGGTGAACTAAAAGGTGTGAGCTTTAAGTGCTATTTTGCCCAAATAACTTTTGAGGCCAGAAAAATAGTTAAGATCAGGTTTGTTATTGCTTTTTTGTTACTATGTTAAACGTGTGAATCAAAGTCTCAATATTTAATTGATGAAGTATTAAGCAGAGTTCTTAGGGACTCTACAAGTCATCAAGTTCAGAATGTAAAATTAATGAGCGTGTGTGAAAACAAAATAGTATATAAAAGTCTCCCTCCATAAACCCCTTATTTGGATATGAAATAGTTCACTTGATTACAGCTATATTAAGCTATTGCAAGCTTTTCTATGAAATAATTGATGCATTTTTACAGGAAGAAAATTAGATGAGAAGAATAAAGCTAGTGTCCGAAATAGTATTTATAATATCTTCCACTTAAACTCATAATATTAATTTAAGTAAAAATGCTCTATCAGTAATCACAAATTTAGCATCACTTAAAAATACTTTGGGGTTTTAAGTTTCTTTTTAAAGTTTATTTCTGCAGATGAGTAGACCAAATTGCCCATTGGATTTGGACAACCAAAAACACAATCACTACAAACAAAATGACAGTAAATCTAACATTGTTAGATTTGTAGTTTTGTTATGTTTCTATTGCCTTAAATGACTCAGTGGGTGATATTTACATAAATTCTTCCTTTTTTTTTCTTATGGTATAATTTAGGGTGGAAAAATTGAAACATCTTAAACTACATTTACAAATATTTGATCTGAAGCTCATGTTTTGAAAGATTTGCATGAGTATATGGCTAACTACTATTTTAAATAGCAACACATTTATAAGAACTAATTAGTTCATGGAATAAAAATAATTTGAAAAACATGCACAGAAGATGAAACGTTCTCTAACCACAGTGTCCATTAACATACTTTGAGAGAATATTGTGTGAGCTATTTCCATCATGTTTTTGCAAATTGATACAAATTAAAATGTCAACAAAGTAATTATTGACATCATTCTACCACAATATGAAGTGTGTCCATCCTTCTAGAAATTACTAATGCATCTCTTTATCTTCATTGTATCAATCTCACTATCTTCTGTAAGAAAGTCACTTTTTCAAAGGCATTTTTCTGATCAAGATTATTTGGCATTTTGCTTTTTTCCTTTTAAAAACTGCTTTGGTTGAGTCTCTGAAATTGTTTTCTGTTGTTATTTTAATTCATGAAAGAGAATGTTGAAATACAGGTGTATTAAGGTCCATTTACAAATTCCTGACAAAGTTTGGATTAGCTCTTGTGTTTGGGTGAGTCAAGTAAAACCAAGAAAACACTAAAAGTGATTCCGCTTAGAGCTACAGCAATTAAAATATGAATATTCTTAAGTAAAAAATTACATTTAGAATCAAAAAACAGCTTTTCTTGGTGGGAAATTTTATAGGACAATTAAGAGCATATTATTTTCTCATAATACAGTAGAATTTGTTACAATTTATGAGATTTAACACCTAAGATGCATTTTAAAGGGACAAAGGTCTATTACTATTCTCATTATTATTATGCAGCCATGATAGAAAAGAAACCTTTTAGAATTCAGAAGAATTGGAAAGGTAGACACTTAAGTATTCTAATTTCTTTAAAGTGACAAAAAAATAAGACGTCCTGTTCTTTTGGCAAAAGCTCATTTGAGGCTTGTTCAGAGTTTATCCAAAACACCTGGATGTGCTGACTTTCTTCTTGGAAACCAGCTAAGCCTCTGAAATGGGTCAGTGTGCTTTAGGCACTCAACTGCCTCTTCTAGACCTGGTCTTTTAAGCACAGGTGCTAAGTGGAGGGTCTGTCTGAGCCTTCCTCACTCTCTGACAGGAACTTGGCAATCCAGGCAGTTCTTAGAATTGGCTGCTCTGAGGGATTCGTCATGAGTTATTTACAAAGCTTCAGTTGTTCAGGTCAAACAACTCAAACTCTCAACACGGGGGCAGGAGTGGAAGGGACTGGAATGGTAGTTAAAGGTGAAGTGACTGCATTGCTTCAGAAAGTAAGACAAAAAGTTTTTTCTCGGATTTCATGAATATCCATTAATAATTTCATATATCTCCAGTAGCTACAATATAAATGATTTTTTGGACTCCCCCAGGAATAAACATAGTGATGTTTAGGCTTATAATTAGCATTTCCTAAAATAACATATGCATATTTCTTCAGGTAAGTGTATTTGTTTTTATTTTTTGCTTTTTCTTCTACAGAGGCATAATGGGAGCTAACTACCCTGTCATTTCTTCTTATAGTGTAGTCTGGCTTCCCTGGACCTTAGAAATGCATATTTTTTACTTTTAACTTTTACCAATGCTGATATAATTGAGGAAGGAAATTTAAGACATCTACTTCAGTGCTTTTAGATATTAAGGAGGAATCTCTGTCATCTATTTTGGTTTGATTTTTATAATTGAATACTAAAGTTATTCTTATAAACCAACCTCCAAATTAATAAGTTTACTACTACAAATCACATCATATAATTATGCAGTTAAACTATATGCAACAAACTAACCAAAAAAAAAAATTGTGTTGCTCTATTGTCTAGCCAACCTAACGTATTGTATTATAGATAAGTATAAGCAAGCATTTCTAAAACCACTAGATGGCATTCATTCACTGTAATTTTGGCCAAACAGCCTTCCAAAGCTTTATCATGATATGCAGGGTTCGGGGAAGGCAAATGTTATCCATTATTTTATGATATTTTCCTATCATTTAGCACAATGACAAAGCCTAGTTTTATCTTTTCTTGGCTGCTTTAAATCAAATCAACAAATATTTGTCAAAAGCTTTATTCAAGGATTCTTCCTGTTTGAGGAAAGTTGAAAACCATCTTCACTATGGTGGTAATGTATTTACTTACAATATCTAGCAGAAAATACATGCTATGTACAGTATATCATTTAATGTTCTTTTATTTCATTGTTTTACTAATTTATGTAGGTGTTTCTTATGTAGCTACTTCTCTAAAGGTTACAAAAAGGCATACTCCCTTAAAAACTTTTCTAATATTTTCGATGGCATTAATCTTCAAAATTAATATTTGTGAGCTGTGGGCCAAGAGCTCTTGATGATTCATAAAGGAGTCTTCTACAGTCTTAAGAATGTGTGAGAAATAGTCTCCTAAGTACACTGAGGCCTAAGAACCAAAATGGCCTTTGATATTAATAAAAGCTTGCAATTTGGTTCTGGAGAAAAATCATGGAATGAAAATTCCCAAACCTCAAACTCCCAGCTAAAAGATTTGGAGAAGTTATTAACAGGAACAAGTCAATCAAAAGGTCACCTTTTTCGTTGGAGGTCTAGGTGGAGGTCTAAGTTAATAATATAAAATCCAGCACTTACCTGTTCTAATATGTTTTGAAGTCTCTCTGTTTCACAATCTATCACAAATTTCTTCTCTTGTCTTCTGTCGAGTTCTTCTAGAAGTTGCCTATAGCTGACGTCATTAAAATTTTCCACACATATAGCGCTGACATGCCAACCATTTTGCCCTGCTTTTTCCATAATAGCTTGGAGTATCGAGTATCCTATTGGGGGAAAAAAGAGTTCCTGAAAATATGCTTTTACTCTCCTTTAATGACTTATGCAGGCACTGAGCCTACATCAACCTTTTTATGTTCCAAAATATACACTGAATACTTAGAAACTTAAAAATCTGAGTGGCTA
This sequence comes from Avahi laniger, assembly GCA_963575035.1. Lineage (NCBI taxonomy): Eukaryota > Metazoa > Chordata > Mammalia > Primates > Indriidae > Avahi > Avahi laniger. Next base: position 58,888 of record CAUYSK010014707.1, on the reverse strand, counting down.
TTTCCGAATCATTTGTTCTTGCTTTCTTTACTCAGGGCAACAAAATCTCTTAAAATATTGATTCAATGAAGTAGCAATACCATACTTTGGGTAAGCTCTCAAAATCTCTTTATTTACTGGAGAATATTGTGTTGCTCTTTCTAGACATATTTTTGATGAAATAAACCAAAGACCAAATCCAATACCACCTGTAGTCAATAACAATTTCATAAACACTTTTTGTTATTTTACTCACTAGAGAGAACTCATTTCGCACAACTGTTTTGACTCTCCCCTTGAGCAAGGTAGTAGCAACATTTTTGGTTCAACTACAGAAGGGAAGATGTAAATGAAACAGTACAATAGTACTTATTGTGAGCCCATTATCGTCGGTGCTTCATGTGGAGATGTGGACAGATGTATATTGAGGGGCATTATTTAACACTTCCTCTCTTGGCAGGCGAATGGTATAGATTGGGGGTGAGTTGAATGATTACTAAGTGACACACTGGACTCTCGTAATAGGGTAGAGGAGAAAGATATTCAAATAAAAAAATGCAACTTAGTTTTACAAAGGGTAATAATGATAGCAGTACTCAAATAAAGTGTTGGCCCAAAAGAAGAACTTGAAGAACTTGAATTGGGTCTTGCAGGTTGAGAAGGAGGGTGCAAGATTGCCGGAGGTGGGAGTGTTTATTAGGAGAAGACAGTCTGTTTATTAGGTGAGAGAATAGGAGAGATGGTTCCCAGCCTGTCCTTGATCTGAGTCTCTCTGCATCTGGAAGGAAAGTCATCTGGTCCAAGCATCTGGGTTAAGGAAGGAGCTATGTGGTAATCCCAGCACTTGGGGTATATCTTAATGCCAACGCTGTCTTGAAATCTTCCTACTTTCTCCACTTCTGAGTTTTGAATTGTAATGTGAGAGAAGAAAAGAAAAAGAAAGATTCTTTGAATCCTTAAGTAGCTGTTAAACAAGGATTGGTTAGAATCAGAGCCTGTTAGGCAGCTATTTTTTACTTTATGGTTTAGCATAATCAAAATATTCTAGTCTTCTTTAAGAAAGTCTAACAGTTATTTGAGCTCATTCTATAGCAGCTGTCTAGAGTTTCTCCCTCCCTTGGTTCTGAAATTAGAGAGCTGGATGGATTAAAAGTGAAGATTTAAAATGAATGCACAGCACTTGCAAGATAAGAATATATTTATTCTGTTTTCTCATTGGTATATGAGTCTCACAGATTCAGGAATTTTGATATTTAGGTATGTTTTCTACATGTCAGAGTTTCAAACATTGCTGATGCTCAGTTTATATCAACAGATGGAACTGATGATGAGATCATATTTGAAATATAAATTACCTGATATCCTGCCAAATGAAACACTGTGGCAGTCAGGATTCATTTTTATCTAAATGAAAAAAATTCCCCAAAGAGGAAGAAAGAGGGCATGTTAATTACTGTATAATTATTCTGGTATACCTATTGCTCCATTTAGTCTTTCTTTTTGTAATGCACGCCAGTAATTATCTTTTCAAATCTTACCTAGATCCCCCCACCCTAAACCCAGGATTCTTTCTCTTGTTTCCTATTCAATGCATATATAACATGATGATATGAAACGTTTCTTAATATATGTGTTCATGCCTCATTTATTTTGTTACTGGGGCTTGCTCTCTTATGATAACTGAGGCAATATTCCTTTTATTCAATTTTTGACACCTATGAACATGTTCTTTGACTCAATATGAATGCTTTTAAAAATACCAAATGACATCTTACTTTTCCTTTTTCTCCTTTTATTTATCATCATGCCAAAATAATTCTAAGATATTTTTTATATGATCAAGCATTGTAAAAATTATAACTATCAGCCACACACATTGAAGCAGTCTTCCTGCTCTCTGGGATTAATTCACAGCTTGGCACAGTTCTGTAAATATTGCTGCTTTTTTTTTTTTTTTTGGCATCATGTGGCTGTCAGCCCTCATGTCAGTACTAGGCATCCACGTGGTTACTCTCCTGCTGACGTGACTTTTACAGAATGAAGAGCCACACGCTTTCTGGTGAAATTTATATATGTTCCCACTCACATTACAAAATTGAAAGATTTATAACAATGAAACAAAATCATAATTCAAATCTAGCATTTCATTATCTGATTTTTTTGATTTACAAATGACAGTAGAATTGACATAAGAACAGTAGGACACAATCTTTGTTGAATGGCAAAGAAAGCTGGTCATCTAAAAAGCGCCATTAATCATAGTCAGAAATAAATTCTGTCTTTTTAATGCAGTGCAAAGGACATGCAGTTATAGTTTCAGAGCCTGGCTGAAAACTTATATTCTTTTATAAGCTGTGTTTGATTTTAATATACTTATTATTCATTGCTACTTAGATATGTATGTTTTATTTATTTGCCAAGATAGCTGGGAATATATTGTAACTAGGAGAAAATATTGCTCTCAAATCTATGATTATGTAACCTAGTTGTTATATAAACTATTATAGAAGATCACAAGTCAAGTCACAGTATTTCTACATCTGGCTATGATTTGTATCTCCTAGTTATTAGAAAATCTATAATACAATATTGTTGGCCAAAATGTAAATACTGTAGTTCTGGGTGAATATCACAGAAAATTCACTATGGTAAAGAATATTTTAAATCTTGTTTTTACTCTAAAAAGCTGTATAATATTTTAATTCAGTACGATTTACTGAAAACCTACTATAGCCAAGATTCTATAAGGTATATCAAAATAAACAAAGATGTGATTCTTGTCTTTATAAGGAATTCACTATCTAGCAAAACTGTTAGGTAAATTATCCATTATGCAAAAAACACAGCATTGTATAAATAGCTTCAAAGAAATCAAAATAGTTTTTTAGAATACTAGAGAGAACATACTATGAACATATCACTTTATTGCATCACAATAAGTAATTAAAAGCTTTTCCATAGTTATTAAAGAATACCATCAATTATGCAAAAAACATTTGTTTGTAAATAACATAATGATATTATCAATTATTTTAAATAGAATCAGAGTAAACCAAGCAGTCCTGAGCTACTGCATCCTTACACATCAACGCTTTTTACATCATCCGTGGATAATGACCTATTTTGGATGAGTATCACCTCAGAGATGTCACTGCTGACAGTACAAGCTGGGCTTATTTATTTGATATTCTCTTTTGCAACAGTTATTTAACTGTCCATACGCAGAGCAGCAGAAAGAATTTTATGTCAGGGAGAAGATAATTTTAACAACAAAGAAGTTATCCATTGCCATAAAGAAGACTCTACTTGGATAAGGACTAAAAAATGTCCATTGTGCTTGAGAAGGTCGTTGGTGTACTCGTCATGAGCCGGGTCCATGGTCAATGGAATGCTGGATATAGAAGTCATGCATTTCAGAGCAGTAAGAAATTGAGGAGAAAACGGGCAGAGATGAGAATGTAGAGATTATCACGGAATATTATCAGGGTAACGAAGTAATGAGATGAAGGCTATGCTGTTTTAATGAACATGGGATAGAGAAACATCTAAGCTATGTGAACTGGTTTGGAAAGGAGAGGCCTGGATCTGTCCCATGGGGAATTGTTGAGCCAGAAAAGAGGAAGTGACAAGGAGAGATAGCAGCCACTTGTACTTACTCAAATTGAAGCCTTCCTCATTAATCTTACAAATTGCTATGCAGGTACCTGCTACTATACCACCAATTTCTCTGGTCTGGCACAATTGTCAGTGTCCCAGACTAGTATATCTGAGGACAAAGGTGTGTGTGTCTGGAATTCTACCTCACGCTGTGTATTGACTTGAGTCATAGAGAGAAATAAGATTCTGTAATCCTCACTGCATTTAATGCCACCATGCTGAAACTGTAGAGCAGATTTAGCAGCCATTTAGTTTGGACTCTTTCCAAAACAGCTTAGTCCTGAAACAAAATGTCCAAAGGCCACAGTCTGAACCCCAAGATCTGAGCACACAGAAAGGGTAACCAACATTTTCGCTTGGTTAAAATTATCTGCAGCTGTGACTATAGCATTTATTTAAGCCATACATCAAGAAGGGTATAGTGAAAATAAGTAAAGATTTTCCCACATACATAGCTTGAAGCTATGCATGTAAACCTGAGATAAGATAGAATGTTTTGAGTTTTCCCTTTTCTACAAATACTCAAGAGGAAAAGTAGAAAATCCATCTTCAAAGATGGATTTAAAAATGACCATTTTTCAATGTAGTCATTCTGGGTCCCAGATTTTCCCTAAGGCCTCTTATAATTTCTGACAATAATATTAAATATTTATGGTCTCCCCCAGTATTCATACTTTGTACAGACAACACCTTACAAGGGAATTTGATGCTTTAGGTCTTTATAGGTAAAGCACTGTAGCAGAGTCTACAAGTTGTTCACTGCCGTCGGTTCTCCCCTTCATCCAAAACGATGGAATTTTAACCTGGACATATGGACAGTCAGAATAAATCATTTTCCTGCCTCTCTCTCACCTCTGTAAGTTGTGGCCAATAGATTATAATTGGAAAGGTTGTGTGGAAGCTTCGGGAAACTTTCCTCAAAGGACTCCATGAGCACACTTTTTTCTTACCTATTTGACCTTTCGTCTTGATGCCAAAATGTGAATGCCACCACTTGGTCATGAAGTTAAGGCTGCGAATGACGGAATGACCAGACAGAAGGAAGCTGGGTCTCTGGCTTAATGAAATGGCATACTGCTCCCTGATCACCTACCCAGCTTTTTAAATGAGAGAAATAAATTTGTTATCTTGTTTTACCCATTAATATAGCTTAAATGGTTTTCTGACACATATAGCAATTATCCTCAACTATTAGCCACAAATTCAAGGTACTAAATGAGTCTTCCACGCATGCCCAGTCATTGTTTTCTCTTATTTCTCTTTAGCTTTTCTAGAACTAAGCCACCAGAGATTTTATTTCAGAACAAAGAATGGTCGGGTCCATCAATTCATATATTCATTTGTTTAAATAGCAACTGGATTGATCTTTGTAAACAAAAATCATAATTATGGCACTTCTTGGCCTATATCCTCTAATGTTTTCCTATCCTTTTTATGATACATACTAACATCTGGTCATATTTATCCCCTTTCTGTTGCTCCAGGCTTATTTTGTGCCACTATCTTTCTTGCTGTCTACACTCCAGCAACACTGGCCTTCTCAGATGTACTGCAAGGCATCATGCAGTCAGTCCCACCCCAGTGCCTTTGCACATGCTATTGCTCCCTTTAAAAGGTTGTTTACTGCTTCTTTTGCCTTCTATTCATCCTTCAGGTGTTATCTCAAGCATCACATACTTCCCCCTGAACTAAACTCTCATAGCTTTCTGTACATTTCTTTCAGAGAGATTTTTATCATAGTTTCTAATTATATATTTGATTGATGACCTAATTAAATATCTTTTCCCTTCCCTGTAATGTAGGTTCCATGAAGATAGGGACTATTTCTGCACTCAGTACTTAGCCCGGTAGATGCTCAGTTGGGAATTGTTTGAATGCGTGAACAATGCGCAGTTCATCGAGAGGAGTCAGGTGTGAAAAGGTTCAGAGATGAGAAGAGGCATGGCTTGTCACATTCAGGCACTTGAAATACTTCAGTTTATCTTGTGTGTTGGGAAGGAAAGGCGTGTGTTGGAGAATCGGCGTGGCCTGTGCAAAGAGCATCTAAGACTGGAGAACTAAACAGGCAAGGGGCAATTCACAAGAGCTTTCTCTGTCATTTTAAGGAATTTAGACTTTATTTCCTAGAAACTTTAAGAAGAGAGTAACAAAACAGAATGTTTCTTAGAGGGATTGTTATAGCTGAAGTGTGGAGAATATGACAGATGTGGATAACACAAAATGGGAAAATCACTTAGGAGGTGGCATTGTAGTAATCTAGGTGAGAGGTAATGGGGGCCGGATTTGGGAGCAGAATAAATCAACTTGGTGACTGATGGAACATAAGGAATGAAGAGAAGGAGGATTTGAGCATGACTACTATCTGTTCTACTGGTGGTCATCTACTTCTGTTTCCAGATGGAACTCAGGGTCTTTTTCATCTCCGGAAGAAGCCCATATTTTTCTATTTGGATTTCAGGTGTCAACTGACTTCTGATGAAAACAATCCTTGCAGCCACCTCCATCATCACGCAAAGCAGGATGATAAATTCCGACACAGGTTTGAGAAACCCATTTTTCTCTCTGGTTATAGACATCAATTATTCTGGAGACTGTCTCTGCAGATTTTGAATGTTCCTTATGAATACACAGGATCTCTTCTCAAGTTTGCCTCTGACATTTTTTAACTCCTTTACACTATGGGCTTTTATCAACATCTTTTTATAATATAAGGCAATCTGTTTTTACTTAAGTAAGACATTCTGGAAAAGATTTTCATAAATTTAAACTCAAATAACAAAAGATTAATTTCCTAATCAGAACATTTGTCTAGTATAATTTCTATACAGTTATTATTGGCTCATAAAATGAGATCTTATCTCTCTATATTTTAATATATATTTTATATATCACATTATATAAAATTTACAATTCTGATTTTATTGTTTTTCATGTCACACTATAGAAAGTTCACAACTCAAACTTGGATACAATGCAGCCACTGTATTCTCATAAAGGAATAAAAATATACATCTGTGAATTAACAGGCACTCAAACAATGTCTTTGTCTCATACTAAGCATTCAACGTACTTAAGAGATAATGTTGAATGTCAAACCTACTCGATATGCCAATACTTTGGGAAAACAGTGTTAAGAAAAAGAATAGATCCCTTCAGAGGGAATTTCATTGCAGGAAGAATGGCTTGGACCGCAGTGTTGTCCTTAGAGAACTGAGCGGGTTCGATGGGTAGAGATGGCAAGGAGGCAGCAGCTACTGTATTATACGGCAAAGGCACAGAGGCAGGAAGCTTGAAGAACACTTAATAGGTGATTAATAGTTGATAGTGGATAGAGCAATTTGCTGGAGTCGTAGATTTATAAACTCCATTATGTTTCTCAGCATTTCATAATACAATTGGACCTCATAACAGCCCTATGGAGTAGATATCATCCCCACCGTATCAGTGAAGAAATAGACATAAGGGTAGTTTATGTGACATATCAAAGCAAAACCCTATTAACTGGCAGAGCCGTGAATTGAACTCAGGTCTTGCATTTTCCAGGCTAGGGGTTTTTCACCACACTGGGGTGTGCAAGGAGAGCAGAGATTAAATTAGCAAGAAAGAGTGGAGTTGTGATAGAAATACTGTTAGATCAATTTCTTTCTTTCTCTCACAAACACATCTCTTATTTTAAAACATTCCATCACTGTTGCCTTCAAGATATGTAAAAACTCTGACCATTTCTTCCCACCTCCACCCAGGTGCAAGCCACCTGTCAAGGATTATTGCAACAGCCTCTGTGTAGGGTTCCTTTGTCTGCTTTTGCTCCCTTGACACTACTCAGAGCACAGCTGTGAGAATGAAACTTTTCAAGCAAGCCAGATCACACCACTTATAGGTCAAAACTCTCCAGTGGCTTCTTCACACTGGCCCACGAGGTTCCACGTCTCTGACTCCATCTTCTGTGCTCCCACTCTCAAACATCCCCAACAGTTCCGCCCGCTTGCCAGGTGTGCTCTGCCACAGGCTTGGCTCTGCAGTGCTGTGCCCAAGCTGGGTCTGCCTGCTTCGCCTTTTCGCTTTGGGTTTGTACCCAAATGCACCCTGTTCAGTGAGCGTATGCTAGGCTACTTGATCTAAAATCTCAACTCCTTCATCCTGAGATTTCCTATTCCCCTTCTCTGTGTTATTTTCTCCCCAACACTTACCACTGCCTGATATGCTCTATATTTTACTCACTTATCTTGTTGATTGTTTCATGTAAGCTCATGAAGTCAGAGACTTTTGGTTTTGTTCACTGTGCCTAGAAGAGTGCCTGGCATCTCAAAAGCACTTAATACATACTTTTGAATAATTAAATACTTAAAGTCTACAAATTATTCCATTGAAAACAGTGAAACACCGAAAGCTTTGAAGCAGGGAAGAGACAGATTTATAGAACTGCTTTCCTGTTAACTTGACGTAGTAGAAATGATGGATAAGAGTGGAGAGAGAGGAAAGACAAGGAACCCAAATAGGAGACTACCAGAATCAACACAGACACAATGCAATAACTCTTCTAATATAGACTAATCCCATCCCTCCCCCCTCAAAAAAGAAAAAAAAAAAGAAAAGAAAGAAGAGTGGCAATTGCTTGCTTTTCTCTAAATTCTGTCCTTGTTTTCTCATTCTGTACTTGTAAGAGCCAGGGGATTTTTCATTTTGTCAGGTACAGCATATGTAATTGCCATTTCTGTTGATCAAAAATAGTAAAATATCAGCAATGTCTTATCGTTCAACCTAGAGCTAGCTTCTGAATGACATAAGTAATATTAAGTGGTATTGGAGTGACCTGAAAACTACTTAATTTCTACTTTGTACATTTAGGCCCTAAAAGAATGTGGTAGGTAAATGTGAAAACTCCCAAATCTGGGCAGAAGGAGATCCCAAGTTGCAGGAGCCGAAAGCCACACATATCTCAGCTGGAATACCTTATAATATTTCTAGAAACCAGAAAATTTCTCCACAGTTTTCAGTATCAATATTCATAACAACCATCTTGAGTCATTCATGAAAGCTAAAATAAACTTCAAAAACTCAGAATTAAGACTAAGTGTGAAATCCATTTGAGAAAGAACTCCATTCTAAATGATAAAAGCAGAAACACTTTTGGTACATAGAAACAAATTCTGAGCTAACCCTAAAAAATTGGCTCATTGGTCGAGGATACAAGATAGCCAATGCTTTACATAGAATTCTGGTTCTTAAAAGACCAATTTATTCTACTCTATGATGAAGTTTGAGTCTCATAGATCTCATTAATTAATCATGAAAGCAATCACTAGAAACAAAACACACAGAAGTGTTACACAACGTATTAAATATCAGTTTGTTATTTTCACATGCCAAGCTTTGTACTGTAAATAATATTAATCTGGATCTGACTTTTATACACAAAGTCTAAACCAGTCATTTTGGTTGATTTGAAAGTGATATTTTAAAATGTTACTTTTGTCTTTTCCTTAGAGCAAGAGTAGCAGTACATAATTTTCTTGTGATGATTCTGGTGAAAGGATTTGCATACAATTACAGAGATGATTTCTGTTCCTAGCAGGAACAAACACAGGATGAAGTAAGTATTCACCATATGATTAGTCTAATTTTTTGTCCCACTGGGGCTAGCTCAATTCCAAGAAGTAATTGTAAACTCATGTCAAGGACTGATACTGAATACATTTGATTACTCACTATTAAATTTCTTTAGTGGGGAAATGTCACTGAGGTGATCATCTAATACACAGTGATTTCTTGAACACCATGCCAGGTGACAAATGGTAGGCCTAATGGCAGACTCAGTTACTTGTACCTGCAAAATTGTTTTCTCATTTCAACTCCGTAGGTCCGAGACAGGTTATTTAAATTCCTTCATTTTCCACTTTTGACTTTCTATATAATGAAGATGATTAATGTAAAATTATATCAGTCGTGATAATTTTTTTCCATAGCTGTAAAGAAAAATCACCTTCATTCTGGTAGAGGCAATTTAGACTTTTGTTGTTCATGTTAGGGAAGTACATCATGGATTCTTGATATCACATATTCTCCCTTATGGTATCAAGGAATTCCCTTGGAATTCCTTCCTACAACTCTGGGAGAATCATAGTTTATAACTCAATATCCCACATGCCCCCCAAAAGAAAAAAAAAACCAAAAACCCAGCTCTTACTCTTTTTTAAAAAATTTCCACATGTTTTGGGGGTACAAGGGTTTTTTGTTAACACGGATAAATTGTATCATGCTGAAGTCAGGGCTTTCAGTGTATCCGTCACCAGAATAGTGTACACTGTACCTGATAGGTAGATTTTTATCATTCTCCCCACTCCAACCCTTCCCCATTCTGAGTTTTCAATGTCCGTTACACCACTTTATGACCATATATATCCATTGTTTAGCTCCCACTTATAAGCGAGAACATATGGTATTTGTTTTTCCGTTCCTGAGATACTTGACTTAGGAAAATGATCTCCAGTTCCATTGAAGTTGCTGCAAAAGTCATTATTTCATTCCTTTTTATGGCTGAATAGTGATCCATGGTACATATATACCACGTTTTCTTTATCCATTACCAGTTGATGGGCACTTGAGTTGATTCCATAGCTTCACAATTGTGAGTTATGCTGTGATAAACATTTGGGTGCAGGTGTCTTTTTGATAAAATGACTTCTTTTCCTTTGGGTAGATACCCATAAGTGAGATTGCTAGATCAAATGGTAGGTCTACTTTTAGTTCTTTGAGGACTCTCCATATTGCCTTCCACAGTAGTTGTACTAGTCTACATTCCCAGGTAACAGTGTATAAACATTCTCTTTTCACCACATCAGCACCATCTATTGATTTTGACTTTTTAATATCCATTCTGACAGGGATAAGGAGGTATCTCATTGCGGTTGTAATTTGTAATCCTTGATAATTAGTCATTTTTTCATTTTTCCATATTTTGTTGGCCATTTGTCTATCTTCTTTTGAAAAAAATCTGTTCATGTCTTCTGCCCACTTTTTGATGGTTTTGTTTTTTTCGTTCTGATTTGTTTGAGTTTTTTGTAGATTTTCGACATTAGTCCTTTGTCACATGTATAGTTTGTGAATATTTTCTCCCACTCTGTAGGTTGTCTATTTACTCTGTTGATTATTCCCTTTGATGTGCAGAAACTTTTTAGTTTAATTAAGTCTCATTTATTTATTTTTATTGTTGCTGTATTTTCTTCCAGGGTCACACATATAAATTCTTTGCTGAAGCCAATGTCTAAAAGAGTTTTTCCTACATTTTCTTCTAGAGTCTTTATGGTTTTAGGTCTTACATTTAAATCTTCAATCCACCTGGGATTAAATTTGTATATGGTAAGAGACAGTGTCATTCTTCTGCATGTGGCTATCCAGTTTTCTAGGCATCTTTTATTGAATAGTGCTTCCTTCCTCAGTGTATGTTGTTGTCTGCTTTGTCGAAAATCAGTTAGTGTAAGCTATATGGTTTTATTTCTGGATTCTCTACTCTGTTCCCTTGGTCAATATGTCTACCTTTATACCACTACCATGCTGTTTGGTTACTATAGCCTTGTCATATAATTTGAAGTTAGGTCATGTGTTACCTCCACATGCATTCTTTTTGCTTAGGATTGCTTTGGCTCTTTTTAGGCTCTTTTTTGGTTCCATATGAAATTTAGGATTATTTTTTCTAGATCTATGAAAAATGACATGGGCATTTTAATTGGAATTGTGTTGAATCTGTAAATCACTTTGGGAAGTATGAACATTTAACAATGTTGATTCTACAAATCCATGAGCCTGGGATGTTTTTCCATTTGTTTGTATCGTCTATGATTTTTTTCATCAGTGTTTTGTAGTTCTCCTTATAGAGATCTTTCACATCTTTAGTTCAGTATATTTCTAGGTATTTTATGTTCTTTAAAGCTATTGTAAATGGTATTGAGTTTTTGATTTGACTCTCTGTTTGACTATTATAAGTATATAGAAACGCAACTGATTTGTGTACATTGATTTTGTAACCTGAGACTTTACTGAATTATTTTATCAATTCTAGGAGTCTTGTGGTGGAGTCTTTAGGGTTTTCCAGATATAAGATCATATCATTGGCAAACAGGGATAGTTTGACCTCCTCTTTCCTGATTTGGATGCCTTTATTTCTTTCTCCTATCTGATTTCTCTGGCTAAAACTTCTAGCATTATGAAGAATAGAAGTGGGACAGTGGGCATACTTATTTTCTTCCAGTTTTTAGGGGAAATGTCTTCAGGTTTTCCCCATTCAGTATGATGTTGACTGTGGATTTGTCATACATAGCTTTATTATTTTCAGATATGTTCCTTCTATGCCTAGTTTTTTGAAGATTTTTATCACGCATTGCTAGATTTTATAGAATGCTTTATCTGCATCTATTGAGATGATCATGTGGTCTTTGTTTTTAATTCTGTTTATGTGGTGAATCATATTTATTGATTTGCATATGTTGAACTTTCCTTACACCCCAGGGATGAACCCATTTAATCATGGTGAATTATCTTTTTGATGTGCTCTTGATTGGGTTTGCTAGTATTTTGTTGAGGATTTTTGCATCTATGTTCATGATAGATATTGGTTTGTAGTTTTCTTTTTTTGTAGTTGTCTTTTCCTGGTTTTGATATCAGGATGCTATTGGCTTCATAGAATGAGTTAGGGAGGAGTCCTTCCTTCTCAATGTTATGAAACAGTTTTAGTGGGACAAGTACCAGTTCTTCTTTGCTGGTCTCGTAGAATTTGGCTGTGAATCTCTCTGGTTCAGGGATTTTTTTGGGGGGAGATTTTAAATTATTATTTCAATCTTGTTACTCATTATCAGTCTTTTCAGGTTTTCTAATTCTTAATGAATCAAGCTTTGGAGGTTGTATGTTTCCAAAATTTTAACCATGTCCTCTAGATTTTCCAGTTTGTGTGTGTAGAAGTTTTTATAGTAGTCATGTATAATATTTTGAATTTCTGTGGTAACAGTTGTAATGCCTCCTTTTTCCTTTCTGATTGAGCTTTTTTGAGACCTTTCTCTTTCATTTGTAGTTAATCTAGCTAGTGGTGTATCAATTTGTTTATCTTTTCAAAGAACCAACTTTTTGTTTTGTTGGTCTTTTGTATTTTTTTTGTTGCTGTTTCCATTTAGTTCTGCTCCAAGATTTGTTATTTCCTTTCTTCTGCTTGCTTTGGGTTTGGTTTGTTCTTTTTTTTTTCTTCTTTTATTTCAGGATATTATGGGGGCACAGATGTTTAGGTTACATATGTTGCCCTTGCTCCCCCTGGCCTCCCAAGTCCGAGTTTCAAGTGTGTCCATCCCTCGGATGGTGCACATCACACTCTTTGTGTATGCATATACCCGTCCCCTCCTCCCCCCTCCCCCCTGTCCGACGTCCAATAGATGTTATTCTTATATGTGCACTTATGTGTTGATCAATTAATACCAATTTGATGGTGAGTACATGTAGTGCTTGTTTTTCCACTCTTGGGATACCTCACTTAGTAGAATGTGTTCCAGCTCTATTCTGGAGAGTACAAGAGGTGCTATATCACCATTATTTCTTAAAGCTGAATAGTACTCCATGGTATACATATACCACATTTTATTAATCCACTCATGTATTGATGGACACTTAGGTTATTTCCACATCTTTGCGATTTGTTCTTTTTATAATTTCTTGAGATGTGACATTAGGCTGTTAATTTGTGATCTTTCTGTATTTTTGATGTTAGTGTTAAATGCTATGAACTTTCCTCCTAGCACTGCTTTTTCTGTATCCCATACATTTTGAAAGCTCATGTCATCTTTATTTTTTAGTTTGAAAAATCTTTGATTTCCATCTTAATTTCATCATTGACCCAAGGATAGTGCAGCGACAGGTTGTTTAATTTCCATGACTTTATGTAGATTTGAGAGTTCCTCTTGGAATTATTTCTAGTTTTATAACATTGTGGTTTGAGAAGATGTATGTTACACTTTTGATATTTGTGAGTTTGTTGAGACTTGTGTGGCCTAACATGTAATCTATCTTGGAAAATTTCCCATGTGCTGATGAGAAGAATGCATATTCTGCAGTTTTGGGGTATAATGTTCTGTAAATATTAACATAATGTTCTGTTAGGTCTATAGTCCCTTTTAAGTCCAGTGTTTCTTTGTTGATTTTTTGCCTCAATGACCAGTCCAGTTCTGTCAGCGGAGTGTTGAAGTCCCCAGATACTATGATGCTGCTATTTATTTCTTTGTTGAGATATAGTAGAATTCATTTTATGAATATGGGAGCTCTTAGGTTAGGTGCACATATTTTTAGGATTGTTATATTTTTATTGAATTTTTCCTTGTATCATTATATAATGACCATCTTTGTCTTTTTTTAAATTTTTACCATTGTTTATTTAAAGTCTATTTTATCTGATATGAGAATAGGTACTCCTGCTCACTTTTTATTTCCATTTGTGTGTCTATTTTTTTGCATTCCCTTTATCTTGAGTCTATGAGAATCCTTTTGAGTTGGGTTTCTTGGAAACAGCATATATTGGAATTGTATTTTTTCACCCATTCAGCCTATCTATATCTTTTATGTGGAACGTTAAGATCATTCATGTTCAATGTTAATATTGATACGTAAGATACTGGTCTGTTCATCATGTTGAATGATACCTAGTTGCTTTGTTTTCTGCCTTGTGTTACTGTTTTATGAGAACTGTGAACTTTGATTTTTGGATGTTTTTACAATGGTAGATATTGATTGTTCTGTTCCAGGTAGGCACTTTTATGCATTTCTTATAGGGCAGGTCTGTGGTGATAAATTCCCTTAGTGTTTTTTTGTCTGGATAAGACTTTATTTCTCCTTCATTTATGAAATTTAGTTTTACATGATAGAAAATTCTTGACTGGCAGTTGGTTTGTTTAAGAAGAGTAGACATAGGACACAAATCCCTTCTGGCTTGTAAGTTCTCTGCTGAGAAGTCTGCTGTTAGTTCTGTTTTCTTTTGTAAGTTAGTTGTTCCCTTCATCTTGCAACTTGTAGGATTTTCTCCTTCACTTTGACTTTGGGCAAACTAATGATTATATGCCTATTTGTTATGAATTCGATGTTTGATGATTATCTTGTATCTGGATGTCTAAATCTCCAGTCATACAAGGGAAGTTTTCTTCAAGTATTCTCTCAAATAGACTTTCCATGCTTTTTAATTTTTCTTTTTGTCCCTCAGGGACAAACTAATTTATATATCAATTCTGGCTTTCCACAGTCTCATATTTCTTAGAATGATTGTTCATTCTTCTTTATCCTTTTTTCTATATGTTTGACTGACTGGGTTAATCTGAAAGCCTTATCTTCAAGTTCTGAAATTCTTTCTTCTCCTTGATCTTGTCTGTTGTTAAAACTTTCTGCTGTATTTTGAAATTCCCTAAATGATTCTTTTAGTTTTTTAAGTTCTGTTATCTCTTTTCCTACGTTATCTCTTTCATTAACAAAAATTAATAAATTGTGTAGGGGGGGAAGGGCATGACTTTGACCCTCACGTGGGTGAGGCAAAGACATAAAGTGTAACCATAATGTTTGTACCCTCATAATACTCTGAAATAAAAAAAAAATTAGTGAATTTTTCATTCATGTTCTGACTTTTTTTTTTTTTTGGTTTCTTTGTGTTGGTTTTCATTTTTTTCATCAATCCCATTAAGCTTACTTGCCGTCCATATTCAGAATTTCATATATGACATTTTGATGATTTCTTTTGGCTGGATTCCATTGTTAATAAATTATTGTGATCCTTTGGAGGTGCTGCTATTGCTTGTTTTTCATTGTGCTAGAGTTCTTATGCTGGTTCCTTCTCATCTGAAACCTCTTCTCTCAGCTCAAGACAGGTTTGTGGTGTGCCTATTCTTTTCTGCCAGGAACTCTCTGACTCAGTGAAGTGAGGAAGAGGTCCCTGGAGGGGTCACTTGAGTCCTACTCTGAAAGACTGACCTGGTAAGAGAGGGGCAGATGAACTGTGAGCATTTAATACTGCTGCTGTTCTGCATCTCACATCTCACTGTTCCCTTGTGATCGTCTTGGGCAATCTGCATGCTGCAGAGTGAGTGATTGCGCCACCTAGTTCCATCAGCAGTGGCGATTGCCCTCCACAGCGGCTTGAGCATTGCCCTGCCCATGTTCATGGGCAGCGAAGATTGTTGGCTTGCATTGGCTTGAGCACTGTCCCATTTAGATTTGCAGACAGCAGTGTTTGACAGCCCATGCTGGCTTGAGTACAGCTCAGCCCAAGTCTGTGGGTGTGGCATTTGCCAGCCTGTGGTGGCCAGAGCATTCATAAGAGGAAATAAGTGCTATGAAGAAAGATCAATGAAAGAAGGGGTAGAAATGATTGGGGATGGGAGGGTAAAGTGCTTATTTTCTGAAATCAATATCTCACTGTCTGTCTTAGGTATGCACCACTCAACTTATACTGAAGATTGACAGTTCTCTGAATAAACCAGATTCTCTCTTCCCTTTGACACATGGGCGATGGCTATTCCCTGTGCTAAAAAAGTTTGTGTTCTCCATGCTCACTGGCAATTTCCGATCTTTCTTTAAGCCTCAACTTCATCTTCAGACCATTTTAGAAGGCTTCTCTGACCTCTTTCATATCAAGTTGTCTTCTTTCTTTATATTTCCCTAGTTGTTTGTACAGTAATTACAGCTCATGCCATCCTGAATTAATTAATTAAATTATTTATCCAATAAGTCCTATATGGTACTTTTGAAAGTACTAAGTATACAGTGAGCCAGTTACTAACCTCAAGGATGTTGAATTATAATAATTGTAATTGCTAGTTTACCTGTCCAGCTCTCTTTAAATGTGAGACTAGCTCTCATTCATTCAATAGTTGCCCCATTTTTTTTGCACAAAGGAAAAAATAAGCTCCGTAAGAGTGAATCAGATTGAATTAAATGACAAGTATAAAAGTCCTGCTTTTTTTTTATATATACCCCCTCAACTTGATCAAGCCTAATGATAATAAAGGTAACAATAATAACTATCAGTTATTGAAGGCCTGCCTAATCCATGGCAGATATTGCATTAAGTGCTTTATGGGCATGGTGTTAGTTTTATTATCTTTATTTTATACAAAGGAAACTGATGATAGAGAAGTTAAGTTCTTGGTCCAAATCACTTAGCTATTAATTGGTAGAGCCTTTTTCTAACTGACATTAGAGTCTGCTTTTTATTCTCCTCTATGATATGGTCTATAATACAATGAAAACTTAATTGGAGTTTGGGTTAATTTTATTCTCTTATTAAGGATTGAATTTTTACCTAGAAATATTCCTGACCATGAAGCACTTCTGGATCTGTGCCTATTGCCAAGCTGTGCTGTGGCTTCTCTGTCTCACACTGGGGGAATGCTTGCTGATTTCACTCCAAGTGCACAGCAAAGTAACACCCCTTCCTCTCAACACCCTCTCCCCAGCAGGCTCTGGTAGATCTGGCCTTAATGTCAAAACCACTGCAAAGATTACAATAATGAACATGGTTTCTTTCTTTAGAATAGCCCGTGAATGCTGTCCTGTGGTCCAGCTGGTTAATGATCTCGCCCAGCACTGATCAGGATGTACCATTACCTGCCTTCTCTCTGCAACGATGTCAAACATTAAATCGTAGAATTAGGTCAACTTTAGTCAAAAAGCTTTTGAATTACTACTTAGATCTATCTATATGCTTGCGCAAGTTCTTCCATTCTAGAAAGAGTCACAAAACTCCATAGAATTATTTCATAAATTAAATTTGAATCACAGTATAGAGCGACTTTTGTCTGTGCAGGGATTAATGTAGACAAGTTTTCTGAATAAGTGTTAGGATAGAACCAAAACGTATTTGTATTTTTAATTAGAATAAATTTTCCTGAAAATTATAATGGCTATAGAAACATTTGTCTATAATTTTATAATTATAACAAATTTGAGTCAAGTTTATATTTTTAAGATGAAAAGTCAGATAAGCTATTTATTTTTTTCATCAAATATTTACAATCTGTGAATGAGTCAGTAAGACAGTATCTGTTTTGCTTTTTTAAATCAACAATCTATACTCTACGTCATTGACATCTTGGTAGACACTCAGTAGGGTTTTCAAAGTTCATTTTGATGAAACCAATAAGGCACTATCAAATTAATTGTGCTAGTGAATTTGGTATTTATATATATTTGGGCAAATATTTGTATCATCTCTCTAAAACTGGCAAGCTCAGTAAGGCAATGTGACATATAGAGCACAGAAAAAATATTGAGTAATTTATTAGGTTAGAATCCTTTTAGAAACTTTGCTTGAAAAAACCCCCAAGAACCATAAATTCCAGTAGGAAATCCTAAGGTTAGTTTATAGAGCTATATTATGACTTTAAAGTTTGAGAGTCCTGTGATATATCTTTGGTAGTCAAGGTTGCAGAAGAGAAGGGATCACCGCTATTGTAGGAAATTCTATTTATACTGGTTTAATAGTCCTAGGAGAGCTGCTTCCAAGTTTATATAGCTTAGCACTCTCCTTATCTGAGGCTTGTGTACTGGTCCTGCCTCATTCGATCCATCACCTAGCCGTGAAAACTGCTTTGGTGGTGTTGCTGGTGCTAATCTGTTTAAGTAGGTAGTTCAGCATTCATTGCCAAATTGACCACTCCAATTGACTTCTCAATTAACTATTCATTTTACAAAAAGACAAACGTGTATATTTAAAATCTACATTTATTATTATGTTAGTTATTTTTGCTCAGAGTTTAAAATAGGTGTCCTTATGAGGAACTGTGCTGGATGTTGTCCATCCAAATTCACCTTTCATTTCTCCCCGCCCTGCTCTGTTTTGATGGTGGAGGAGGAGGCTGACAGGTATGGTCTGCAGCTGTGCTCTTTGGCTTCCAGATGAGTTGATTAAAAGAAGTCATGTACAATATATCAAAGGGAAAAGAATGAAGTCAGGGTATACTTTCCATGATTTCTTTTCTGTCAGGTCAATGTCAGGGTGACTGCATCCTTTAAATAAAGGCCCCAGTCTCTGCCATTCAGCATTCTCCATATAACCACACCCTGCCCTTCCTTGCCCTTTCAGACTTATGGTGGTAAAGACTTTCTGCTTCTGCTACCTCTGGGATAAGAGCACCACCCCATTCCTTGTTGGTGTCCCTAAAGCCTGCCTATGGCTTTTTAAAAGCAGTTCCATTATTAAGCACATCTTGATTACCCAATTAGAGTGCACTATTAGTTTGCCATTAGGATAACAACTAACTGAAGTAGCGTTGAGTTTGAAACAGTACATGTTTGATAGAGGAATTTATAGGTATAATTTTCCTACCTATTATGTATTTTTTCACTTTAATGTAAATCCCAAGAATTTCAAGAGATAGTTTATAAATTTCACTATATTTTCATTACTTTCTGGGGAAAGAAAAAGCGTATGCTTTAACTTTACATCCTGGGATATATCACCACTTCTAAATAAACTGTATTTTAATATTGTGTCAAAATTAAGAATGTATATGTATATTAAATCATTATATTGTATACCTTGAATATGTGCAATCTTTGTTTATCAACTAAATTTTTTTTAAAAATTAAGAAAACTCTAACACAGTAGTTTATAATTTCAAAGAATACCCAAAAAGTGCTGCATTTTCTCTCTCCTCATTTTGGGGTTGTGTTTCTCTTACATTTTAGACAAAATTTGTTTATAAAAATAATAAACATTATGCTAATGTATAATATCATTTTTATAAACTAGATGTGACCTGAAAAGAAAAAGGCTTTTGCCATCCAATTGCTGACACAAATAATGACTTACTTGACACAAAACATGTCAAAATTAAAATTATTATTTTTGGAAGACATTATCCAAAATTAAATTGGTTAATTCTACAAAACTCTATTCAGCAAGTCTACTAATTAAATGACATGCAGTATATTTTCCAGCTCACCCATGCTGGCAGGCATACCAGGTGGTTACATACTCCAGAACAAGAGATTCTATAGGGATATCTGTAGGGGATTTTCAGTGGTTCAAATGGGCCTGTAATTAAAGTTTTCTGAATCTAAATACTTCTCAATTATGGTATGAAACCTTAGGGTCATAATCAAGCTATTATATAAGGGTTTGACCTGACAGATTCAAAATTGCTTTGTGGGAAAAATTCTAGCTTTGCCTATACAAATATCTATACAGGGAGACAGGCATACTTTTTCTGTATGATTTTTAGCATTCAAAATAAAATATCTTATCCTGCCACCTCATTATCCAGTTCTTAAAACATATGGATACGAATTCAGTAAGCAATAAAAAAAGTCAGTGTTTTAGGCTTTCGCTGAATGTACTTTTGAGTTATGTGCTATCATTGTATCAAATGCTAGGGAAAAAGAGATTAGTTATGAAATATGTTTCCTCTCTAGTTACTTATATATTTTACACTGCAGCCTGTGCCCTAATGGGTTATTGCCTGGTACCAGCTCAGCCCAACCTGCAAAATTGGGTAAACAATGTTATATCTTCAGTTTTTATTGAAGGTCTTTGCAATAAGTAATAATATTGAGACAGTTTCTATATTTGTTGTAAACCTCTTTAAAGAAAATATATTTACTCAATATCCTCAAAAAAAGGTCTCACATTTTATTTTTCTTTATGACTTCATCAATAGGATTGTCTTTCTTGGAGAACTGATATACTTTATATTTTTGTGGTAATAGGGATTACACACTTAATAATTTTCCATTTTCCTAACTGATTACCAGGGAGTTCAGAGCAAATGAAATGTTATGTTCAAGTACCATAATTGTATTAGCCCTTGTATTTGCTAGTTCTTTTTCCTTCTTTTTTTGTGGCTTTGTCCTCCATTTCTTTTAAAATAATATACATGTATGTGTGTCTGTTTTTAATAGTCATATACATGTGTGCGTGGTTCATACATGTGTGTTAAATACATATATGTAATTATATTTATATTATACAATATATTATGTATATATACATTCATTATATTATAAAACCATCTCAGATCCATTCTATAAAGAGTTAAGATATGAATATATATCTAAATACTTCGTGAATTATTTGTAGTCAAAATCTCTTCTTCCTCGCTTTTTCCAAATTAACTACAGGTATTGTCAAAACAATTTATATCAATGGAAATTAGAAAAATCAGTAATTTGAAAATGGACTTTGTTTTCTAAATTCTGAATACAAGTTTTTCCAATTTTTAGAATTATATCATATATACCAAAAGAAATAGTGTATGTAGATTTCTAAAATATTTAAATATTAAATCAGAAACCTATTCTTACCATTAATTTCATAGATAAACACACTATGAATAATAAATGATCAATTATGTTTCTTCTTTGCTTTGACAAGTGAAAACATTATGTTTCTCTGGGAAGGAACTACATGAATCATAGTTAACATTTACTGAGTGCTTACTATGTATTATGCCAAGGGCTTCACATTCTGGATTTCCTCAAAACAACTCTGTGGGATAGATTCTTTTTATCCATTTTTTTCAGATGAAGAAACAGGATTAACAAATCTAGTGGGAGATTGTGTTTTACAAGATAGCCCTCTTCCCACATGCTTTTCTTACCATGTAACATTGATCTTATTCCCACTGAACTGTGGAGGTCAAGGTTCCCTTCGCTTGAATCCAAGCAGGCTAGTGACTACCAAGGAAGTGGTGCTATGTGACTTCCAAGGCTAGATCAAAACAACCAACATAGTTGCCACCTGGTCTTCTTGAGATGGTTGCTTTTAGAACCAAATACCATGATGTGAGGAAGCCCAAGCAGCTTGAGCAAAGCATACGTGTAGGTGTTAACAACTGGTAACTTCAGTAGAAGTTCCAGCCCTGATCAACTACCAGACACATGAGTGAGACAGGCTTTGAGATCACTCAGCCCCAGTGACCGTCTGACTGAAATTTCATGAACCCCTAAATGAGAGCTGCCTAGCTTAGACCAGTCACCTCCAAAATCATGTGAGGTAATAAGAAAATGAGAGTTGTTGTTTAAAGTCATTACATTTGTGGGTGAATTGTTATACAACAATAGAGTACCAAAACACTGATCATGGTCACACAGCTAGCCAACAGAGCCTAGGCATGTACCCAGGCAGTTCAACCTCATCATCTACATTTTTGCTATACCATACTGCATCCTGTTTACCATCTTCTATAAACTGTAGAGAAGTACACAAGTTCCCATATATAGATGCATGGAATAATGAGTGTGCTTGTGTGTATGTGTGTGTCTGCAGTAGTAGTATTAGCAGTAGTGGTAATAGTGGCAACAGCAGCAGTCATAGAGCCTGGATAGAACCAGTAATAGTATTAGCCATCGTCTCTGGATAACACTGCAATGTATATTCTTTTTAAAAATTTCTAGAGAAAGTAATCATTACAGGAAACTTTTAGGATCTTTGGAGAAATATTTATATTCTTAACATATTTTCCCCAGTAATATAAATCCTAGAAATGTAGAAAGACTGTATTATGTAGTAGATGGATGGTTACCTTATTAAAAACTGCTACTGAATCGTTTGTTCTTAATGTAAAAGATCCTGTTTTACAATTGCTCTACAATTCATTAGTTTTCATTTTATTCCCAGCAAGGGCATTTAGGGTCTGGATTAGACAGTTGTAAAACACAGCTCTCACTAGAATTCATAATTTACTAGGTCTTAATATTCCATTTGAAGAGGTTCTTGGAACATCATGAGGTCAGAGGAGAGTATAAAAGAAAACTATTTGACATATTTAATAATAGACTATTTGTCCACAGAACAATCTGAAATCTTTTCAAGCATGTCTGAAGGTGACTTATATCTCAAACTCATTGAGACTGGATTGGTTACTTTACAGGAATGGGAAGGGAAGGTTCTATATATTTCATTAAATTTTTAGCTCAATATTTAACTTCGATTGCTTATTACAAGCAGAGTGACTGTATAATTTATCATACAGACAGAGATACTTTCAAGAGTAAAAGGGGGTGCTGTTAATAGTACCCTAGGATATCAGGTGTAAACCAGGCTATGTAGGTAAACCAAAATGCATGAGACAGTTACCAGGCAAGGACTTGGATGAGAAGAGAGATAAATAAGACACTCTCCACAAGCAGTTCATAATCTTCAAATTCCTCTTTTGTTATAATTGAAAACTGGCAAAAAGCATTGACAGAAAAATATGACCAATGGAAGAGGTCATGTGAAGTCTAGAGAAATTATCTATAAGGGGTCTTAAGTTTCCAGGTATTCCAAGTTTCTTGTATTGTTTTTCTGATTTTTATCTAGCCAAAGGTCAATCAGTATCTACATCTCTGAGGAAATTGCATGTGATCCTCTCAGCACTTCTGTTTTATCTCAGAAACTTATAGCATTATTAGAAATTCATTGAGGTAGCTAGAGCTGAGGGCTAGGAACTGGTATCTAGTGTTTGAGATTGAGGATTCTGCATCCCCAGTGTTTGCAAGATGTTAAACCAAGAACTGTATTGGAATTTCCATGGAAAGCAATCTAGGCTTTCTTGCTTTGGAAAGACATTGAAAAGGGTGATGCATTTGGTTGACAGAATATATACATTGGATTTTATTCCTAAGAAATTATTAATTTTTGGATATATGAGAGTATTCATACATAGGCTCTAATAATTTATGTATTTAATTTTATTGTCTATTGCATATTATATTTTATATAATTGGTTTCAAACCAATTTAAAAATGTTGACAAATAATAGTATCTTTTATGAAACAACATAAACCAGTAGATTTGAAGATTAAGTGACCCTATTAGGCAAGCAAATTCCAACTCTAATCCATGTTGAATCAAAGCATTTTTCAGCTGGGAGGAATCATAGTGACAATTTAATCAAACTCCTGATGTGAACACAAAGGACGAGCCAGAGTGGCTTGCCCAAGGCAGAGAGCTAGTTATGGGAAGAGCTAGCGGTAGCAGAGAAAGGTTCTTTAAAAAACAAAACAAAACAAAACGCTTCTCTTGGGTCTGAGGACATTGTCCTCATCCGTGGGGGAAATGTGGACAGGGAAGAGTTGAGAGTCAACAGTCTTCAAGGGGATTTGAGCCATTTGGTATGACTGCTAATGTGAACTCCCATTGGCTTTGGGCAGAGTAGAGCAAAAGGAAAAAAAGAGCAAAAATAAGAATATGCTTTTTGAGTTCCTATTAAAATAAATCCTTTAAAAAGGCACTTACAGGCCAGGTGCAGTGGCTCAAGCCTGTAATCTTAGCACTTTGGGAGGCAGAGGTGGGTGGATTGCTCGAGGTCAGGAGTTCAAGACAAGCCTGAGCAAGAGTGAGATTCCGTCTCTACTGAAAATAGAAAGAAATTAGCCGGGTAACTAAAAATATATAGAAAAAATTAGCCTGGCATGGTAGTGCATGCCTGTAGTCCCAGCTACTAGGGAGGCTGAGGTAGAAGGATGCTTGAGCCCAGGGGTTTGAGGTTGCTGTGAGCTAGACTGACGCCACGGCACTCTAGCCTGGGCAACAGAGTGAGACTCTGTCTCAAAAAAATAAAAAGGCACTTACAGATTATCCAAAAGTTTGGTTCTTTCCCCCCCACAACATACTCTTCTAGGGATAGATCTGCGTTAAGAATTCTTGAATCTTTCAATGATTGGTTGGTCTCAACCTCAGCAAACCTGAAACTTCACTTTCCCATGTGTTTCAGGCAAAGAGTCATCTTTATCATACCTCATCGCTTTCACTCTTTCATTTCTCCTTTGAAATTAGTGACTGTTGCACCTTTGAAAAAGATCAAGAGGGTGTGGGCTGAGAACCATGATGAGATTGCCTCATGACCTGCATAAGTGAACTGACAGTTCAAGTATCAGGTGGCAGAGCAGACTGAAAAGTGGTCAACTGACTGTGTGCACCAGGTAAGTACCATCTAATCTTGCCAGTAAATCCTCTTGGGTCCACCTTCAAAATACATCTGGAAACTTCTCAGTAGCCTCACTGCCACTGTCCTGGTCCAAGTCCCATCATCTCTCACCTCAATTATTGCAAGAGTCCCTAAGACTTCTTCTTGTTTTGGCCATGAGCTCCTTTCAGTCTGTCCTCAGCACAGTGATCACACTGATTGTGTTCAACCGAAAGTCCTTTTATGCTGCACCTCTACTCGAAACCCTCCAACAGCTTTCCAAGTCACTCGGGGCAAAAGAAAAGCCCTTACAATGTCATTTCTCCTCTAGTCTTTTACTTTTTGGACTGCTTCTCCTCTTCTTGGCTCCTTGCTTACTCCATTCCAGTCAAACTGGCTTCATTGCCAGGCCTCAGTCAGAGAAACTATGCTTCCTCCTCAGGGCTTTCCCATGCCGTTCCCTTTACCTTGAATACTCTTCTCCAGAAAACCACATGGCCCCCTCACCTCTTTCAGGTTTCACTTGAATGGTAACTTCTCACTGAGATCTTCTCTGAGAATCTCATTTAAAAGAATGAAATTCAAAACAATTTAAAAAAAAAAACGTTTATATCTCCAGTGCTTAGTAAATAGTAGGCACTCAATTGATATCAATTTAATGCATAAAGGATGGTTGCCTGTGCCCCTATTAGCTGGGACATTTTTAGCTCCCAGCACCAGGAATCTCTTCTAAGATATCTCTAGCTTCTCATGGAGGAGAATGAGATCACCTGTTTAGATCTGAAGGCTGAAAATCCAGAACTGGATTGAGATTTCAGTGTGACTTTGGATTCAAGGGCTCTCTAGTATTTGGAGCAACAAAAATAGAGGAACTTACTTAGATTTGCCAAGTTTTTATTTTAACAAATCAGGATGACAAAAAAATATATAAAATCTTAGAACCGCCATCTATATCTTCATAATTTGTAAAAGAAAACATTTTTATTCTAAAGAAGTAGAAAAGACATAATTTTAGAATAAAAAGCATTTCTTCAAATTGAAAAAAATTAGCTTCACTCTCCACACTATCCTCATTTTCTTCTCTGCCAACTCTGGAAGGCGGATCGGTCAGTAACCTGGGCACTGGACTCCAGTCCTGCTGTGAAGGAGTCCCTGCCACATAGGCAGAGCTGTCTTTTTCAGCCCACAAGGCCACAGATAGAACAGTCTTGATTTTGTCATCAAAAATCAAAACTAAGGGTTTACGAAAAAGTGCCAAGGATAAGATATTAGATGTAGAAACAAGGGTGAAAATATTTTTAAAAGACTTCAGAACTTCTCTTGGGGAAACCCTCTCTGTACTTTGTCTTCAGTTCAAGTGACTAAATGTTGACTTTCTTGACTTTATCTGTGAGAAATCAAATCAGAGAGAAATGGGGTCTAAAGAGAAACCATTAAAATATATAAAGGAATGTTAATCATCTGAATTATGCCATGCAGCAAACTGGATGCTTCAAGAAGTCTGAAAAGGAATTCAAATTTGCAGGGCATCTTCATAAATGAGTAGCCTTTTCTATAAAAGCTGATTTGTTTGTTTGCTTTTTGATCTTTCCTTAAGTTGTGGAGGGCAAGAGTTTTTTTTTAAGGATTTAGGAGAGTTGATTATGAAAAGGTCAGGAAAGGTCAAAACCCCTTGGTTAATAATAGATGAAAAGGGACAATTTGTGAAACCACAGGAACACTAAAATGAAGAAGCAATTCAGTTTCCATTTTTAAAAATGAGATTGTAGCTATCTAACAAATGCGCAATTCTCACCATGTTTTGGGTCAGTGAGATGTTTGTACTATTTTAAGTTTAATAGAAGTTAAACTTTAAGAGGGAATTCTTAAATTACTTGAGAGCCTCTTCGAAGCAATTTTGGAGACTCTTTTAATACAGTAAAGAAACTGCATTGTTCAAACCTTCTGAGTCCATGGGAGAATGGCACTGTGCCACCAATATTATACAGCACAACAGGGTGCATTCTAAAATGCCGCACACACATGCTGCAGATATAGTCGGACATTTCTGTCAAAATAAATCACTTCGTGTTCCCCTACCATATTATATTTATTAAGTTTCCATGAGTTATGCTATCAATTTTGAGGAACACTCTTGAAATTCTAAACAAAAATAATGTACTTGGCAAGCATTTATTAGTGGTTCATTCGGTGCAGAAGAATAAATATATTTTGGTGCCAATATGACCTGCTTTGTTGTGTGCAGTAAATTGGTTATTGAAGATTTTTGAATAGCATCAATGAGAAAAGGCTTGTGTCCAAGAGTTTATAATGGTAGAAAATTTTAGTTCAATTTATGAAAAGAAAAATTTATTGCCTAAAAAAAAATGAATAAAAGTCCTCAGGGATTTTAACCTACTATTCAGAAGAAATAAGAATCATTTGAAATATGCTAATATTATTTATTGCAACTTGTCAGCTATTAGTCAAGTTGTTTTAAAACATATAATTTCTTTTTGGTAATAAGAACATAAACAATCTAAAAAAGACCTTGCAGACTTAACTAATTCAGCATTTGCAAAAAATTTAGATAAGGGAGGCTCAAATTTACTTTTCCTTTACCTATAAATAAATTTCCTAAGAAAATAATATTCATAAAATAACTTAGGCAATGTTTATTATGGTTAAAAACATACTTTAACATGTCTTTATAATATGAGGGTAATTATGATATGCTGGTTAGAAATATACTTGAGAAACATTTCTGTATATTATACTTTGGATATGGTTTGTCTGTCCTGACCAAATCTCTTGTTGAAATTTGATCCCCAGTGTTAGAAATGGGGCCAAATGGGAGTATTTGGGTCATGGAGGTGGAGGCCTCATGAACGGATTAATGCCCTCCCTGGGAGGGGATTGAGTGAGTTCTCACTCTGTTGGTGCCCATAAAAGCTGGTTGTTAAAAAAAGCATGGCACTTCCTCCTCTATTTCTTGTTTCCTTTCTTGCCCTGTGATCTCTGTATATGCCAGCTCCTCTTCACCTCTGCCATGAGTGGAAGTCGCCTGAGGCCCTTATCAGACGCAGATGTTCCAATCTTGAACTTTCCAGCCATCCAGAATCATGAGCCAAATAAACCTTTTTTACTTTATAAATTATCTAGCATCAGGTCTTTTATAGCAACACAGGATGGACTAAGACACTGTATAAGACAATAATTATAATAATTATTAATAATTTTATGTATACTATAGAAAAATCCCAAGGAATTCTATTCTCTCACAACTGTTGTTCAAGATAATGTTATTCAATATGCTTATTTCATGTAAATTACTATTTCTGTTAAAATGTTCTATAATTCTGATTTATGCCTACTTCATATTAGTGCATTTGGATGTAACAGAAAGAAACCTATCTCCATTATATTTATTAGACTTTCAGTACCTAATATTTCAAAAAAAATTTAAATTTTTTTAAATATTTAAAATTAAAAAAACTAATAATATATTCATTTATATCCACCTATTTGTCCTTATACCTTGGAATACAGGGAATGGAAAGAATTATGATTATTTTCATTTCACAAATAGAGAAGCTGAATATAGGAATTAAGTATCAACCATTATTAATGAACTAGAAATAGAAGTGAGTATGTAATTTAGGTTCCTTATTTTCAATTGTTAGTCCATTAATTCTCAGAAATTATTGATTGTGCTTATATAAGATTTTGACAAAGCCTCACATACAAATGTTTTTCTCTTTCAAGGAAGAGTGACATTTATTCCATTTTATAGCAAAATAAAATGAGATAGAAATTAAATTACCTAAAAAAGGTACAAAAAAAAGTCATTATCAGAATGGCAATGTGAATTGAGAGAATATTATTTTCTTGGTGCTCATTCTTTCAATAAATATTCATTGAATGCCTTTCAGTGATTTAGACATAAACATCTAAACTGGCCCATGCCCATGAACAGCTCGCACTGTATCAAGAGAAGCAGGTATCCTGCTCAATGGTGAGAAAGGTGACATACATAAATAAATTGCATACAAGGTGGAAAGTAGTAGATGTAATTGGAGAGCTCCAGATACACTACTATGACAGTTCAACCACAATATCCTCTCATTTTCCAGAGTTAGTAGAAACTGTCACATAATCCATAACATCAGAAAGGAAGAGAATGCAGCCATGGCAGCAGAGGGTAGGCTAGAGGAGTCCTGTACATGGATAGGGCAGGACAAAGGCCCTGTCTTGTCTACATGGGTTGAAGGCAATGAAGACACCAAGGAAATAGATGAAATGGAGCAGGGTGGCAAGAACCAGAAGAGTTCCCACAGAAGAGAGCTGTGTTAGGAAGGAGCTTCAATGCCAGTTTCATGGAGTGGTCAAGCTTCAGGGTAGTGTCATTAGTGGCCATGCTGTGATAAATGGTGCCCCAGGAGAGAGGCAGCATCTTCTTCAGTCCAGCAGTTCTTTGATTTGACTTAAGAGGCAGCACTCCTGCTTCAGGCAGATGAGAGACCCCTTTACATGGGTCTCAGCTCTTCTGCGTCTGTTTAGCCATTATCACCCCCTTCGTTGCACCTAGTAAAATTGGTTACTGAAGATTTTAACTAGCATCAATGAGAAAAGGCTTGTGACAAGAGTTTATAATGGCAGAAAATTTTGGTTCAATCTATGAATATAAAAGGAAAAAATTATTGCCTAAAAATAAATAAAAGTACCCAGGGATTTTAACCCACTATTCAAAGGAAATAAGAGTTATTTGAAATATATTAATAATCTGTATAATAACTTGTCAAATACTGGTCAAATTGTTTTAAAACATATAATTTGATATAATTTCCTTAGATAATTCTGCAGGACCAGAACTAGAATCTGCAGTCAGGCATTTTCCCTGGGAGCCTTGAGAGTATAAGGTACAGAACTATTAATATAAAGCAGTGGGCTGGGTCTGTAAGCCCCAAAGCAGAAGAAACCCCATTACTTTGCACAGAATTAAACAGGCCTATGGTCCTACGTAGGCACACGTGCTGCATTATAATGAAGAAAAGGCTGATGTTACTGCTCGATTTGCAGGAATGGAACTTTCAGGTTTTAATTTAAAACTTAAAGCATTTTAACTCACAAAAAAGAGAACCATAATTATTTGATTAGGTGATTTTATCTTTATTAGAAAATAATGCTAGTGTTAAATACTTCATTTTTACCTTTATCTTCTTTTATTGAGCATTGTAATCAGCTTTTTATCAAAGTTTAATTTATTTTAATGATCAAAACCTTAGTATGAATTTGAAAATTGCCAGAAATAGGTCAATAATTTTGAAGCTAATCTAAATAAAGTGCCTTCAAATGAGAGGAGCAGAGTGGGTTTTATCTCTCTAGTCCCATTACGAGTGTATTGGAACGATAAGTGATTGTAATAGAAACAGAATTAATCATTCTGTCATGTTTTCTCACCTAACAGTGCAAGCCACAATAATAGCTATTTGGTAATTGCAATATGCCAACACAAACTTTCAATATTTTTGATGTAATTAAACAATAAGAGCAATAAATATCACAATAGAACTTTAAAAATCATGCAAAATTCAGGAATTCCTGATTTAAAATTTTTTTTCCCATTGGAAGAACCCAACGTAATCATTGATGTCTTATTGCGTTCTACACAATGCTTCTCTTTTCCCTTCTGATTTCCAAATCTACTTTCCCTCTTCCTGTATTCATCTCACCTTCAGGAGTTGGCTCTGCTATTCTGCTTCACTGAGAAGACAGAGAACACCTACAAATATTCACCTTTTTTTTACCTTTAGCACCACTGAACATTTGAATCCACACTGTGCTCCTTATCCTTTCTTCAAGGGAAGGAGCACAGTGTGCCTCCTTTTTTCCTGCTGCCAATGACTGCAGCTGTGGTCTTGGATCCAGCACGTGAAGACTCCATGTGGTCCTGAGATATTTGTGGGAACATCCTCACTAGTGGGAAGCACTAGTTTCAAGTGTGTCACTTGAATCCTACTGCTGCTAGTTCAAGAGTACTATGGAAATGTTTGGAGTATGGATTATCGTACCCATAAAATATAAAATTGAAGCTATCAGGATTCCTAATAATGTACATACATATAATAAATTCATCCTTGCACGTCATTGAAGACTATTTCTCAAGGTGTGACTTTTAGATAATCCTTGTCAGAATCACCTAGTGTGCTTGTTAAAAGAGAACTTCTCTGGGCTCTACACCAGACCCACTGAATCAGAACCTCTGGGTGTGGGACTGACAAGCTCCCCATGTGATTATTATGGAAAATAAGGCTGGAGAATCATTGACTTAATATGACGGCAGAGATAGCATTACTTATCGTTGCTCTGAGATTGAAGCCTGAGGTGAAGAAAAGTGTCTGTAATAGAAGGGAGAAGATCTATCAAGGCAGGGAAGAAACAGAGTATACAGAGGGCAGATGGTCTGATGGAGAGGACTATTGGAACTCCAACTATCAGCTAGTCTGTGCTCCCCCATCGCTGTATCGCCTAGTGATTATTTGCAGTTGAATGGCTAAAACCTTTGAATAAGCAACCTGTAAATGAAAATATCTCTATAGACAGCTTTTACATTGAAATTGCTTAATTCAATTTGGTTCCAATATTAATCCCCACCGCCACCTCCCCGGCAAGATAAGTGAATCAAATAGAGCAAGTCCGCATCCAGTACGTTGTGTCCCTCCCCTCCCTTTGCTCTGGGTCTGATAGGAGAGACGAGAGAGGAAAACAGTAAAATTGGTATTTTAAGAGCCCCATCCTACTTTGACCACTTACTTTCCTTTCTACAAGCTTATTTCTACCAGCTCAGAGGCCTTAACTCTTTACTGAGAAAAGCTAAGGAAGCAATTGGTAAACCGAAATTTTATTAATTCACAATTCTTTTTTCTTATCACTTGTATCCCCTTCTCCATCATGTTCCAAATTTTCCTCTTTTATTGGCTCTTAGCTTCTACCCTTAAGCATACAAAGACTCTTCATCATGATAAACTTTGTTTTATTTTTTCCCCTTCTCGTCTGCTTAGATTCATTTTCTTGCAACCCACTTTATTTCTAGCCACCAATTTTAATGACACCGCCCTCTCCAATATCACCAATGGTCTCTGTTTTTCCAAAATACTTTCACTCTTTTTCATGTTGATTAAAAGCCATGATATATATCACCTGGGACTCCCACTAGCCAAACTGCTAATGAATCACAAGATTTAGTGAGATAATCATTTAATAAAAGCCCATGGCTTTGCAGATCTTTACGTGGATGTACAAAGCTGCATTTCATCACCATTTGACTATGCCCACTGTATTCGCAGCTTAATTTATTTATTATAATATAAAAAGGATGAGAAAGGAAAACCAGGGCATTATATAATTTAATACAAATCACATCACATACAGCTACCTTTCCACATATCTTGATCTTTGTACAATTTATAATATAGTGTTCCATTACATATTAGTGAAGCTACACCATGCAATGGTTATATCCCTCAAGTATAAGTCAAATTTTGTATATCCAATTGTAAAATATTTTAACTAATGACAAAAATTCTCTACTTAAATATTGGCAATATAAGAAATCTCTTTTTCTTTGTTTTGCTCAATTTTTTAAATGATTAAATATAAAATTTAATAATAAAATGAAATAAAATATTAAAATAAGTTATTAAATAAATAATAAAGGACACGGAATAAAAAAATAATACATTTTAGCTCTTTGGGATTTTCATTTTAATATTAACATTTCTAGAAAGTAGGCTTGCTTTGTATTTTACAAAAAAATGTAAGTAATCAAAGTCTTAATTATTTCCTGATCTTATACATATATTGATTGAAACTCTTTAATCAAATACACTATACTAATGAAGTATATTTACTAGGATGATGTTAAAATCTATTGCAGACTATTTGCAGCAGGATGACATTTAAACAGTCAGCTTAAATAGGTTTTCTCTTTGTTGGTACGTCAACTTGCTGCAGGCATGCTCAAGGCCTAGATGTCTGCTTGAACCCACAGGGAACTGAGCTTACCGGCTCATGGCACACAGCACGGTAGCTAAAACAGGTCTTTATGTAGCAGGACACTAATACCTACATCTGAAAGCATCTTTAAATAGCTCTACGTTCCATTGCATATTTCTAGGTAAAAGCCACATTTTCCGTAACTTCTTTGTTTCACTTAAGACATTTTCTGTCCTCTTATCCTTAAAATGCCAGCGTGCTTCCCACAGAGAACGCTGGCATTGCTCTCCTAAAACATACTTCATTAGTAGCGTCAAGGTGTAGCAGCATGCCACCAAGCCACACTCTGTTTAGTGAGGCTGTACTCATATAATGCCTGGGTCGATTTTAGCATGGAACGGTCAGGGCTTTGTAAGGTGTGCGGTCAGATGTACGGATGGGCAGCATCCAAGCCCTATCCGTCCTTAAATACTTTTCCATTGATCTTTCATTATACTTCGCAGATTAATTTACAAGATTAAAAAATATTATCTTGAATAATTTTGATATCAAAAAGAGATGAAATAGCATTAACAGAACTCTGGTAATAGGAGGCTTTCTGAACTCCACTGGATAAAGATCTAAAGGATAGTATACAGTTTTCTGTTTAAGTTTTGTTTTTTTTTTTCAGAATTTTATGGCGGTACACATATTTTGGTGACATCGTTTGCCTTTGTACAGTTTGAGTCAAAGTTATAAGTGTGTCCTTCACCCAATTAGTGTGCATTGTACCCGTTAGGTGTGAATTTACCCATCCCTCTTCCTTACTCCCACCTACTTGATTTCCCTTGAGTTTTACTTCCATATATGCACATAAGTGTTGATTGATTAGTTCCAATTCAGTATTGAGCACATATGGTGTTTGTTTTTCCATTCTTGTGATACTTCACTAGGAAGAATGGTCTCCAGTTCCATCCAGGTTGTTACAAAAGATACTAGAGTACCATTTTTTTTATGGCTGAGTAGTGCTCCATGGTATACATAAGCCACATTTTATTAATCACATAATGCATCATACAACTTAGATAAAATTGCATTTATTACTTTCAATTAATCATATTCTTTATCAGAATGATAATAAATTTTGTGCAAATAGATTTACAGTATTGATAAGATACAGAATAAAGTTTTGTAACAAGTTAAAAAAAGATGAAAGAATTGAGATATGGAATAGGGGTATTTCTTTCTATATATCTAAATTTATTTTAGTGTGGAGACATAAAGACAACTTCTGGAACAGTGCCAGCTTCTCTGTCCCTCCTCTCAATTTACCTAATTATGATTTACTCTCAGCTGTTCCTACTGGTGTACTTCTAAAGTCACGGCAATTAACACACTTTATTATAGCTATTCTTTACATCACCTGTCTTGATACAATCCATATAATCAACACACGAATTAAAGCATTTAGAATGGAAAGACATAGTAAAATGATTGTTGATGGGCATGGATTCCATTATAATAAATAATTGAGACTGAGCCAGGAATTGTGGCTATAGAAAAGTAATATGAATATGATAAATATTGACTATGTAAAAATAATAAAGTAACAAAGTTGGAAGATGGTTGGGGAGCAAATGTCAGGCCTCTATATTCCACATCTTTGACATCACATCGCCAATCTGCACCTTTTAAAACAGAAACATGTAGCTAAGACAAAAACAAAAACAACGATTAGGACTCCAGTCTCAATATTGTTCAGTCTTTTTCTTAATATTAGAAGAATCTTGTGGGAGATAATATCTTTTGGGGAAATTTATTTGAAGTTCATCAGTTCCTTAAGCTTTTTTCCCTAGTTTTCTTTTCTTCCAATGAGTTCAAGTAGAATACTTATTCATTGAATGTATTCAAAATAGCATTATTATTTGAACTCAACTTTGGAAAATTATTTCCATCCTACCATCTACATCTATATGTACATATCTTCCATTATATTTGCACAGATTATCAGTTAATAATCATTATATTGAATATTTAGATGTTACAAAGAGATGGAAGGATTGAGATATGGAATAGGGATATATTTATATGCACCTATATGTATGGGGGACAAGAGGGAGAGAGAGCTTAAATAATGTCCACTAAATATTAACTGGTTATTTTTGGACAATAATCCTATTGTAACTCAAGAATCTTACATTGTGTCTAAAATCTGGTAAACACCCAGCAAGTGTCTGTGTTTGAATGATGAGGAAATTTTGTTTAGAAATATATGATGAAGAAGTGGAAGTCTTCAAAATAAAGTTCAGAAAAGGGACTGCTGAAAGAGGAGGTTGCTGAAAGATGTGGAAATTTGAAGCAAAGTGTACTGTTAAACTGTGAAGAATTATGTTTTATAATTACGTAAATTTAAGGCTGAAAAAAATAACATGATATGTTTCTATCAATTAAAAAAAAAGCATGTTCAATGTCCTACTTGTAAGCTTTGTTCAAGGCAGAAATAATCAATTACCTTTCTTCACTGCATGGGAGAAAGTAACCTATACTATGGAATTCATGCTCCAGAGAGGGAATGGGATGTACAGTCCCCAAAATGCAGAAGGACAGGTGTCAGCCACCCTCGAGTCCCAGCTCCTGCCACACCTTTTCTGCTAAAACTGATAACTGTAAGACAGAAAACTCCCAATTTACATAACCCAGATATCTGCATGGCCGAATGAAAAGTCAGGACTTGATCCTTAATGTAATCAAGCGGCTCAGTGGAAACAGAACTGAATTGGGAGTCAGAGGACAGTTCCACTTTGGAATAATCACCTCTCTCGGCTTCAGTTTGCTCATCTGTAAAATGAAGATACTAATACCTGTCCTGCATACTTCAGAGGGTTGCGGTAGAGAACAAATTAGATAAAGTAAGTGAACATGCTCTGTAAACTGTAGAGCACTACACAAGGCAAACTTATCATTATTTAAGGTCATCTTTGATGCTCCACAGCAGGGGGAAAGTGGGAACAAGAAAGCAGTTTCTCCATCAATTAACACATTTTCTCTGGGAGACCCTCAGAGCGCTTGTGTAAAGACAGTGATAGAAAGTTAATCGCCCTGTTTTAAGCAGAGACCTTTACCTTCCTTTTAAGGTAATAGCTTTTACTGCTCTATTTCATGTGGCAGATATGTCAAGTTGCTGCAGCTTTCTGACTGCTCTTTCTCAGAATGCTTCAGTGTCTCATACATTCCAGGGTTATTATTTTAGGCTCTTCCTCTTTTGCCCAAATCCATTTTCTTTTGATGACCTCATCTGTTTCCCTGTCTTATCTGGCTCTATATTAACATTTCCACTCTTCACCGCACACCTAGATCTGGATGGTATACAGGCTGCTCAAGCCCAGAATGTCCAAAATGGAATTCATCGTCTTGCCTACTATGTTTTTATATCATATATTACTATGCTGGTTTTATATCATGATTTACGCAGTATCCTAACTTGGAAACTACAGAACCACAACTCTGCCATGCATACAGTGGCATCTCAGAATGGAACCGATGCTACACAGAGCAAACCTGTAGAGCTAAGCACCAAGCCCTCCTGGAAGCTGCCAAACTTGCCCCATTATCTCAATAGTTACTGATTCCTTGATTTTCTACAACAGAGAAGACTCTGTAGATAATCCTCAATTTATCAGAGGCACCTGCTTTAACACTCGTGACACCTTATATAATGGTTCTACCTTTAGTTGGCAAGTGCAGGGGCAAAATTCTGAGTATGGATTGTTACATGTGGAAATTATAACACAGGAAGATTTTTTGGTATTCTTTAAAATGCACATGTTAACACTGTACATCAATGAGTGTCTGTGTGTGTTTAGTAGAGAGTGTCCAAAGATAGCCCCCAACAATCTTCTCTCCCCATATGCTCATGCTAACCTTGACATCAAGAGGTGGAGTTTATTTATCTTTCCCTCGATCTGTGCTGGCCTTGCGACTAGTCTTGGCCAATGAGATGTTACCGAGGGAGATGCAATTGGAGATTTGCTAAGCGTTTGCACACTGGGATTTGTCCTTTGAAGCACTCCTTCTTGGAACCTAGATGTCATGCTTTGAGAAAGTCATAGGAGGAGGAAAAAAGGCATGTTGGTTAATAGACCCAGCTGAGATCCCAGCTGATAGCTAGCACCAACTTGCCAGTCATGGGAATGAGCCAGCTTGGACGTTCTAGCCCAGTCAGTTTCTCATGTGACTATAGCCCCAGCCAAATCACATGGGCAGAACTGCCCAGCTGAGTCAAGGCATCACAAAAGTCATTAGAAATAATAGATGCTTTTTTTAAAGTCACTAAGTTGGTGATGATTGATGGATAAGTAAAAAAGTGTGTGTGTGTATGTACATGAGCATGTATTTATATAATTCATCTCTTTTAGGAGCCTAAGCTTAAGGCAGAGAAGACCATTAATTAAAAGTACTATGTACTCTTTTGACTGAAATAGTTTTCAAAATCATTCTCTGTACTAGTCAATAAAACTACCTGTTAAGGCAGTGGGGTATATAACAGAAAAGAGGAGAAAAAGGCCCCAGAGATGAGGCAAAGAGGGCCCTGAGGGCACCCTTGGTGGAGAATGTGGTCGATGGATCTCATACCCCAGGCTTCTGCCTGTCCTTTTATATGTCATACCTATGTTCCAATTGAGGACATAGAACTTCAAGAAGATAAATATAACCTATGATTGAGAAGCTTCAAATATTTCTTTTACTTTGAAATTCCATAAGTGGAGCCGCTACGATGTGCTCCCCTGTCTATAATACCAGAAAACCTGAGATCCAACTGTCATCCACAGGGCTAGGGCCATCATCAACTCTATGGGAGCTATGGGCCAGCTAGCAGAGAGAGTTTACCTTTCTCCTCCCAAGGCCTAATCTCATGTGGAGCCTCTAGATTTTATCCAAATAGCCTTCAGACAAAACATCTGTATTTAATAAACTCAAAT
Source organism: Avahi laniger (assembly GCA_963575035.1). Taxonomy (NCBI): domain Eukaryota; kingdom Metazoa; phylum Chordata; class Mammalia; order Primates; family Indriidae; genus Avahi; species Avahi laniger. The sequence continues at coordinate 21,417 of CAUYSK010014707.1, read as the reverse complement.
AAATTTTAATTGGAATTTTGGAATCCAAACCCATCTCAATTCCCATTTCCACTTTCACTATTTTAGTTCATATCACCATCATCTTCAAGACTAAACCACTACAATAGTTTCCTAGATAGTCACCCTGTTTATGGTTTCTATTTTTTTCTATCGATAGTCCATACTACTATCAGTGATATTCTAAAACACGAACCTGTCACCTCATTGCCCAGTTAGAAAACTTGCCAGTGAAATTCTTAGCATGCAGAGTGGTGTAGTGGTCAAGAGCACTGGAAGACTGGATGTCAGGCTAAGGAGTTTGGTTTTTATGCAGCACGCTATAAGGAATCCAAGCAGTATTTAAAAAATGTCCTTTCAACTCTCTTAATATCAGAGTTGTTAATCGATTTTGATTTTAAGCAGGTCTACCACTTTGTTAGTTTTAGTTTACAGCAATGAAAATAATTTTCTGAAGGCTTCTTTTTCACACTTTTCCACCTTTCTTCTGCACACATTTTCATTCTCCAATTCAGATTCACATTCACATTTCTCCCCAACTCAGCCCTCCTTATGCTCGTCTCTCCTTGAGTCTATAGCTTTAAACTTACATATGGGTAAAATAGCTTTCTGCTTCTCTCTCTACAATTTCTACAGAAAGTGGAACCAATCCCTGTAGATCACATCAATCTCTCTCCTTTCTTTAAACCTCTCCCTAAACAGATATCAGCACCTCTGTTAGTGTATGCTGACATGGTGTGGGGAATATGTCTTCCTACAGCTGGGTCACTTTTAAGTGGTCCCTCTGGCATCAGGACTAACTCTCTGTGCGTAGCTGATCATGTTTCAATTTAAACTGCCTGGCAAACTCCCTTTACTTCCCACAAACACAATTGCAAGGGCTGTTCCTGGAAGCTGGCAGTCCTTGGTACTTTTGTCACTGGCAGATAAGGGTGGTAATTAAAATCATTCCACAGCCTTCCGCAAAGATGAAGTCTCCTCAATTTGTGACAGATTGGCTGAGTAAGAAGATTAAATATTAGGAGGCATTTCTTTTCTTGACTCCGGGTAACTGCTGCTAAAGACCTAGTCATTGCTCTTGCATCGCCAGAAATCGAGGTATTAGCTCAGAAGGGACTTGATATTTTAGTTTTTCATCTGAGACATGTCCTCAATCAAGTCTCTCTACTTTACTGATTAAAGGGTCTTCTATACATGACTAAATTGTAATGAGCCTCGTTGTCGTCATCTATAAAAGGATTACAATAGTATCTGCTGAGAATTAGGGATTATCAGTCTGTATGTGTGTGTGTTTGTGTGTACATCACTTGACACAACACACAATAAATAGCAGCTATTTATACTTATACTACTAGGTGATTCTATGACTCTTTTGCCTGTTGTAGGTGTGTCTGGGCATACTGGGAACTCTATCTCTCCTCCCCCATTCTCCAGTCTCCAATTTGTAATATCAGCAAGCCATTATCTACGATAAGGCTGAAAACTGTTCCTGAACATTTGGAGTGCTTTAAGTACCTGAATATAAGCAATCTCATGTCAAAAATCGCACCGTGGGATACCTCATGGAACAAGAGGTGTCCTCAAAGACATAAAACAATAATGCTTTCTGATAAACCTCAATTCCTCAAGAATTGTGTTATAGTCCTTTGAAAATTTTGTTACACCATGTATGAAAAATAAGATCATGGGGCACATCAAAATTGAAAACCTGAAAGCCTGATATTCTTTTTGTGAAAACCCTGAAATTTGTTTCGCCAGTCTTTCATCTTCTGGAAAGTCTGCTGACCGGCAAAATGTCATGTTTAAATTTGTCCTCATTTTGCATTGTGACTGAGAAGTACAAGCTTTCCTAAATATGATTTTCATCCATTTTGGTAACCTTAGATAATAATAACCTGCATTAGCTGTCTCAGGTAGGAACTGCCAATGTTGCTTAGGTAGCATTTCCAACATATGGAATTATCTGGGTACATACCACATACAGGGTCCGTGACGGCTACTGTGCCAACGACAGTTTCTCATGCATAAGAAATACATGCTTGGCTATGTCATTTGTCCACCTTCAAAAATCCTTCTGGGTTCAGTATGAATATAGTGGCTCTTATACAGAAGGAAACAGCTTGGGAGATTTTATTTTCCCTCTACAAATACCCAGAGGCAGTAGTTCAGTTAAAACACAAATTAAATTTTGTAGAGGAGAAACAGTAATATGTTAGAAATATTCAGAGTTGTTCCCCTTCACTTGTATTTAAAAATGGCTAAACTGATTTAATTCACATTGGTGATATCACTTGTCAGGCTGGAAAATATCTGGTGGACTTTATCTTTAATGGCTAAAAATAGTGTGGCAATAAAAATTCTACTGAAAAAGCTACCCTGTTTCACTGTTAGCGTCTTAACAAAGTACTACATATAAAAAGTGTTTGCCACATGGTCTTTTAATATTATGCACTGAAATCCTTCTTTACAACAGAAACATACCAAGCTGTCTGGCAGAATCTAATTTATTATTTAATCCCCATGTACATAAGAAAGTAAATTTAGTTAATGCTCCATTGATTGAAATAGAAATTGTTGATTTAAAAATATTTATACAGTATAATAAAATGTAAGGAGACTTAAGAAATACCCTTTTGGTATTCCTATTATTTTCTTTTCTGTTCTTTTGATGATGAAAATCATAAAATAATCAGTGGTAATATTACGTAGCTGTATTTCTTCTCTATCTCTGTAGCACTGATGAATGGAAGAAAATTTCAACAGGTTTTTTTTTTAGTTCTCATTATCTTTTTCTTTTATGAGAGACACTGGCCCCAGAATAGCCACAATATCCTCTTCTTTATCATCCTCTGACTATGAAATATAATCATAGAACATTTTGGTAAACCTATGAGATCACATATACCTTGTAAAGATATACAACTATTATGTACCCATAATTAAAAATTAAAAAAAATTAAACAAAGAAAATTTATTTTAAGATAAGTTACTTTAACATGAGAAAATTTTCTAAGTAGAAATTCAATTTCAGGTTATTTCTCTATTTTTTTTCTTCTAACTTTTTTCTGTTTTGCTTAATAGTAATCAGTCAGATATATAATTTAACAATTACCACTAAAACAATGTCATTGATACTTGTATCTTGTCACATTTAAAGAATATTATTTTACTACAACAATATTTCAATGAATTGTTGGTCTGAGTGAATATTTTTGGAATCTGTTCAGATTTCAAGTAGACACTTTGGAATTACCCAACCCTGAAAACTGGTTTTACTTCATATTGTGTTTTAAAGTGGGAGCCGAGATAACTTGTTATCTTGTAGATAGGGTAAAATCTCAGACCTATCACAATCCTTGACGATTTTGGCAATGCAGTTGGAATGCTGGATGAAAAGGATGGAAGTCCCACAGGTTAACAGGATTTGAAACAAATCCATAGCAAAGATGTTGATTAAATTGTACAGTCAACTAGACAATAAATAGTCCTTCACTTTGTTGCCTGTTAATGAGAAGGAGTTGGGACAGTGGTTGTTGACCAAGTAACAGAAAATAGGTTCAAGGACAGCTTCCCAAATAGTGCCCTGGTTGATTTTTAGCTCTATCCTGGTCAGGGGACTTCCTTGCTGATTTTGGGTTCAGTCTCAGTCTGCCCAACTGTAACAAGTATTACTAAGATTCATTCTATGTGGGTAGAGGTTTTGCCCTTTTCAGACAACAGTTCCAGATTTGTGTGCCCTTGCTGAGTGAGAAAAGAGAGAAATATGTGACTATTATAGTCAGAAACCAAATGAATTGTAAGAATTTAGTCTGATTTGCTTGGGAGATGAGAGAAGCAGGTAATGTTCATTAAGCAAGAATGTCAACAGCAAGGCCACCTGTGGACTCAGGCCCTTTTCTGATCTATCATGACAAACCTACAACCTTTCAGAAAAGACAATAAAAGATCTAAGAGTTTCTTTTGCAGTGCATGTTGGCTGCTCTGAGGAAGCTTTGGCCCTCTTGAATAGATTTCCTTGAGACAGAGAAACTCCAATTGGAAGCCATAGATGAGGCATTGCCTAGTTGTCAGGCTCTTACTGCCGTGGGTTTGGTTTATAATGCAGATGCAGGTGACCCACTGGAGAATGGAAAACTGACCCAAAGAAGTCTAGAAGTCTAGTGGCAGTACAACTTGAAGAGGAAAGTGAAAGAGGTGTTTTGTTTACTGGCACAGGGCTCTTTCTGCCTCCAAGCCCTCTCCCCCATTCACTTCCCCTCCTTTCCATGCTCCTCCAGCTCCAGCTGTTGTAAGGAGAAAGACGTTTAGGGGTAGAACTGAGGTTGGCCTGTCCTCAAGAGGAACTGAAGGCTATATACATATATCTGAGTATTCTGGGGAAAGAAGGGACTCAAACTTTTATGACTCTATTGGATACAGGTGCCCACAATCTCAGGTGGTCCTGCTTGGGAGAGAGGACTGCCAAATTCAACTGATGGGATTTGGATGGAATTCACTGTGGAAAGGGAAGCTAAAATGACCTGTAAGTCAGGCCCTTTGGGCAAATTCAATGCACTATTTTTGTGGTTTCCACTGCAGAATATAAAATTGGTACTTTATGCCTGTACTATGAATGTTCGTAAATGCCAGAAAGGGATTTCCCAGTTGAGAAGAGCCACAAATAGAGAAGTGCTAGTATCTTTAGTGCCCCACAATCCTAATGACCCTTTGAGCTAAATGTCTCTGTGACTGATGATTTTGCCAGTTGGAGCCTCTGGCAAAAGGAGGCAGCCTCTTTCCAGACTTTGTCTCTGTGACACAGATATCAGGTATATGCTTTTGTAAAGCAGCTATTAGCTTGCTACTGGATTCATGTTGAAACTGAATGTCTGAGGCATAGAAGCCTTGTTCCTATTGGGTCTGATATTTCCATTTTGGGGTGAGTCAACTTGGATTCAATGCTTTACAAGGTAGAAGGCCCAGCAAGCCTCAATCATTAGATAGAAATTGCATATTCAAGAATGTAGTTGACCTGGACCCAGCAACATCTCAGCTTTAGGTAAAAGGGTGGCACTCCACTGCCTGAACCAAATCCCTGGCTCAGTGAGATCCCCAGTTCACAGCAGGTCCCTTAAATGTCTGGACCTGGTTCAGTGATGGCCCAGATAACCTGAAACAGAGTGATGTTGACTGGACTGCTGTAGTTGCACTCACGCAGTGTCAATCTTATAGCATCAAAAAATGCACATGGTCACTGCTCAGTGGGCAGAACCCAAGGCTGTTCTCATAGTTTTGGCCAAGAATCCCCTTGATGAAGCTTGTTATATTTTTACTGACTCTTGAGTGATTGCCAATGGCCTAGCTTTTTGGTCTGACACTTGAAAAGCTACAGACTGGAAGATTAATGATACTCCCTTTGAGACCATGAGTAGTGGAAACAGATTGTGGCTGCCGATTGAAGTCTCTGGGTTACTCACTGGCCTCAGTGACTAACAGTTGGGAAGAGATCATTGTCTGATGAGGCTGATTGGAATCAAGTTCTCCTTGAGCCTTCACCACCTGGATGCCCATCACTGCTCCCTGGAAGCATCAGCATGCTGGCCATGGCAACACATTCCCCATCGTAGACTGGGTACAGAATACAAAGCCTCAAGTGCTTAAGGCATCTCCATCTGTAGATCATGTATACATACCTTTGATGACTGTGGAGATCTCTCCAAAATGAAACTACCCTTGGTTTTTTGGGAGACTTTCCTGGAGGGATAACTGACTTGTTATTTATGAACACTCCGTGAGGCAGTTATTAACCCCAGGGAAAACAAAACACTGTTCAAGTATAACCATGGCTTAACTATGAATATTCAAATAATCATAGAAATGAAAACATCAAATATTTTGGTGGAACTATATTGTGAAGATGAGGGAAGTGAAATGTGTACGTGAGTGTGTTTTGTGATAGTAGAATAAGCTTTTGAAGTGCTAAACCCTCTTCATTCATAGTAGAAAGCCATTAAATATTGTCCAATAAAAATTTTAAGAAATGACATAAAGTGCTATTTAAGAATAAGGAAGTATATACCAGAAGAAAGAACTAAAACAGCTGAATGAGATTGCCTTTGGGGAATGAGAATTAGGATGCATGGGGTGAACTAAATTATTTGACTTTTAAAATTATCTGCATAATGTATTGGTCTGCCAGGGCTACCATAACAAAATCCCACAACCTAGGTGGCCTAAAGAGCAGAGATTTATTTTCTCATAGTTCTGGAGACTAGAAGTCCAAGATCAAGGTGTCAGCAGGTTTGGTTTCTTCTGAAGCCTTTCTCCTTGGCTAACGGATGGCCACCTTCTCTCTGTGACCTCACAGTCTTTCCTCCATGCACACACACCACTGAACATCCAAATTCGCCCTTTTTATAAGGACACCAGTCAGATTGGATTAGGGTCCACTCTAACGGCTTCATTTTAACTTAATCCCACCTTTAAAGGCTTATCTCCAAATAGTCACATTCTGAGATTAGTGCTGGAGGGTAGGGCTTCCACTTATGAATTTTTGGGAGACATAATTCAGCCCATAAAACATGCATTGATTAAAATAATAAAAACCCTATCTCAAAAACATCCTTCAGATTCAAACCACGTAGAGTTTAATATTTATCTGGATCTTCAAACGCCACCGTCAGTTCCAATTGCAACATCCATAGATCTTATTATACTTCGTCCATTATGCCAAGGTAACATTTCATTTTAGATTTACTTATCGTGTTTCAAGCAAGATAGTGGTAGTCACAGTATCCTGGGAGAGTGCCACACTTGTTATTTTCATCAGTTGTTTCTCCTCAGTCCTGCAAAATGTCCTTTCTACCACCTGCTTCCCTGAGTTCATATCAGCAATTCTTCAAGCTTATCCATGGTGGTAGTTTTTTTCTTTTTCTCCCTCTCATTTATTTATTAGTTCCTTGTTTGGACTTCTCCTTTTGACTTAGTACCTTATTTTTTCCACAAGAACCTGACCACAGAATTCTTGCCTGTTCTTGGAGAAGAAATTGGATGTTTATGACAAGAGAAGAAAACAGAAATCCACCTCTATGGTCTGTAAATAGTTGCTTCTGTAATTCAAGCTGTGCTCCATAAATCAAATTAGCTATGTGGTTAAATCTGCTGGGAGACATACATGAATCTGTCAACAAATATTTGATTCCAAATGAAGTTTTGTAAGCACTGATAAGAATCCTGCATTCTCACAATGCATTTGAGAAGATCCTGACAGAAATCCTGAACAAGACTAATGGGAAAATATGAAATAGGTTTGAACTGACAGAGAGTTAATACATTGCCTGGCACCACTATCATTCTAAAATAACAGAAAACATTGGGAAGAGACTATAAATACATACTGAAAAATACAGAGTACTTAGAACACTATGGAAGAAGAAATGTTCAGAAGCATCAATTATATTAAAGGTTGTAGAAAGGGAACAACCAACAAAATATATTTACGCAACATTTACATTGTAGTAAATCCTTGCAAATACTTTCTAAGTATTTCTAAATATTATACACTCCCCTAAGAAAAATCAGTTTTTTAAAAATATACTTTTGTGACATATTAATCCCATCTTCTTTTTCCAGATGGTTTCACTCTCTTCACTGGCATGATACTACTACTATGTTAAGAAGATATTAAATTAAGACATATTACAAGGCTAATTAAATTCTAGTTCACCATACTTTATTTTAATTAATTACTTGATTACCCAAAACGCAACAATATTTAAGTAAGCTTACAGGAATATATAATTAAAGAAGCACATGAACAAATATGGTAAAAGGAAAATTCGAGTAGGAAACTGAATGCATTTCTCAGGCATCCTACTGTCTGCCAGACATTGTGCTAAATGTTACAGACATGAAAAGTTGTCCAAAACATGTTTTCTTCTAAGAGTTTACAACCTACTTGGTGACATCGACCTCCATAAATATGAGCATTTATAGAAAGTATCTAACTTTCCTTTATTTGCAAATAATTCTGCAAAATCAAACCAAAAGAAAACAGAAAGGGCAATAAACTTCAGGTTCTTTTACTCAGAGACTCACTCTGCTTTCCTTTGGGGTAGATCTTGGGCAGCACTCCTGGCAATGCCTTTTGGCTGGTGTTTGAACTTTATCTTGGATATTATTGCATGCCAGTCATGAAATTATATTTATATTATTTGTCAAGTGCCTTGTTACTCTGAAAAAAGGAAGATGCTACAGAAGTTAAAATGAAATTATGTCTACAAAGGGATGGCCTGGCTTAAAGCTAAGCATTTCGGTTCCACTTAGGCTTTAGGTATTACTGTCTCTTTGTAATGCAAATTGTTCTACAGCACCAGGATTTTCCCACTTCCGGGAACCTTCGCAGTGAGCAAAGCTGAGACTGGCTCATCTGCAATATTCAACAGTTCTGCTGCATTATGTGGCTACCTCAGAGCAGCAGTGAAATCGGTCTGACTCTGTGTAATATGATAAGTCATGGTTTGTGCCAGCCACTGGCCTAACGTGGTGTGTGTGTGTGTGTGTGTGGGTGTGTATGTATGTCTGTATCAAGAATTTTTTAGCATAAATTTTATGGAGAAATTATGAATAAGAAATGAAATTTGGCCGGTCTTGGTGGCTCACACCTGTAATCCTAGCACTCTGGGAGGCCGAGGCAGGATAATTGCTTGAGGTCAGTAGTTTGAGACCAGCCTAAGCCAGAGTGAGACTCATCTCTACTAAAAATAGAAAAAATTAGCTGGGTATGGTGGTGCAGGCCTGTAGTCCCAGCTACTCAGGAGGCTAAGGCAGCAGAATCACTTAAGCCCAGGAGTTTGAGGTTGCTGTGAGCTAGGCCGACATCACGGTACTCTAGCCTGGGAGACAGAGCAAGACTCTGTCTCAAAAAAATAAAAAAGGAAGAAATTTACAGAATTCAAATTATTAGACCCCTCCCACAATGTCTTCAGAAGGAGTGATATTGCCAAAATCAAATTTCCTCAATATAAAATATTACATAGCTCAAATTTCGGCTTTTTCCTTTGTTTTCCTAGCCTATCATTTTCTGATAACATGTTCTAAAGTACAGCTTTTGAGTCTGTTTTCGTCTCACCATTTTATTAAGTGTTGAGACCAAGTGAGCTCTCAGTTTTGGATCTTCTAAATATTCAGTGAAATTTCAAATTTAACAGCAGGTATGAGATTGAGGAAGAGGAGTGAATACTGCTATAAATGGAGAACCAATTAAAACACGGCAACAATACTAAAACCTAATGAAAGTCCAAGCCTCATAGACTGTCATGGAGTCATTCCTTCTTTCGCCTGTCCTTAACAGCCTGTTGATCAATTTCTGGGATGGAGAATAGGATAAAGATTACATATGGCATATGTAAATCAGCCAAAGCTACATTTCAGAATTGTGGGGTCTAAGTAAAATTTCTAGTGCCTTTATCTGTTGTTCCTTAAAAGACTATTATATTTATGACCTTGTCTCTAAGCATCTTAAAATCCAGTGAGACTGACAGATTGCTACAGACTATTCATTACTTACAAACACAAAATTAGAGAAAAATGGAATAATAAATAATCGGATATTGAAATAAACAGAAAAAAGGTTCTGACTAGGTAGATGAAAACCTTCACGGAGTTGGAGCATTTGACTTGGCAGCTGAAGGATGAGGATTTTCACGTAGGGAAAATGGCAGAAAACTCATTTCAGGTTGAGAGAACATTGCATATGAAAATTGCCCACCCAGTGTGATGCCTGGCATGGAGGAGCCAGCCAAGGTTTGCTCCCTCTGACCGAGGACAAAGTGCGTCCATGCCAGGCATGACAGAGGGGGGGTTAGTTGAAGAGCATGGCTGCAATGGACAGTGTGTGAAGGAATGATGAAAAGAGACGAGGTGCCACAATGGAAAAAGTTGTGTTTTGAATCCAAAAATGTGTTCCTTGTGTGATCTTATTCTCTGTGGCTGAATTTCCTTATTTGTGACATGGGGATTGTTTCAGTTTCCTATGAAACTGTGGTAACAAAGTACCCCAAATCGGATAATTTAAAACAGAGTAAATTTATTGTCTCATAGTTCTGGAGGCTGGAAGTCCAAAATCAAGGTGTCTGCAGAGCCATGCTTTCTCTGAAGCCTGGATGGGAATCCTGCCTTACAGCTTCCTAGCTTCTGGTGCTTTGCTGGCGATCTTTGGTGTTTCTTGGCTTGGAGCTGCAGAGCTTTAATCTCTGCCTTTGTCACCACGTGGTGCTCTCCCTGTGTGTCTTAGTCTTCACACAGTCGTCTTATAAGGACACTAGTCACACTGGGGTAGGAGGTCCGCCCTACTCCAGCATGGCTCCATCGTAACTAATCACATCTGCAGTGACCCTGCATTCAAATAAAGTCATGTTTGGAGGTACTGGGGGTTAGGATTTCAACATATCTTTTTTTGGGGAGACACAATTCAACACATAGCAGGAATAGTAGTATCTACTTATTTCATTGTATTGTTGAGAGGCTCAAACACAATAACGTACAATAATGTATGCATGTTATAAAATACAAATTTTCATGCAATTTCATCTACCTTCACCCCTTACCCATGAGGAATTCAGTGCCCATAACTCCCTAGACTACACACCCCTCAGAAAGGAGAGAACCTCTCATAAATATATGTTATGTTTGAAATATGAATAAGGAATATAATTATTCCTCAATTGAATTTGTGGGACATGATCAATGATATCAATATTGTATTTTTCAGTAAGGGCAGATGATTTTCTGGTTGCTTGTAAAGATGCAATTAATGAGAGTTAAGATTAATAGAGTCCATGCTTTGTGCAGAGCACTGTTATGAGTGATTTATGAGAATTGTCACCAACATAAGCCCATGATCATTCTTATTATAACAGATGAGGAAACTGAGGTGCAGAGATGTTAAATGCCTTGCACAAGGTCACATAACAGTAAGAGAGAGAGCCAGGATCCAAAATCAGAGAGCATGGTTTTAGACTACAGGTTCTCAAATTCTGCCCTACATGTCTCTCAAATAGAGCATGCACATAAATAAGTAAAGGAAAGAGCCATTTCCACTTTTCTACCCTTAGTTGTCCTAGTTCTTCTTGAAATCATAAATGTTTCACCATGCCTCAAAGGCCAGATTATATACTAAAATAAACTGACAGTGTCCAAACTCAAATAGCTGCTTTTTAGGTCCTTAATCCACGCACCTCGGAAAGATGAAGAGAAAAATTTTTTCCATTGTCCTGATTTCTTTGTCTAAAATGCATGGGCATGAAATTTAACCTAATTCATATGGCTTGACTTTGTTATACAAACATAAAAAATTAAATTGAAACGAAGGGAAGAGATTAGATTTAAAACACATGACTTCTAAAATTCTATATCAAACTTGTAGCAATTTCCAGAGGTCTATATTAAATGCATGTCAGCATCACAGAGTAAAGGTTACTTACCCCTGGCTATTAGCTCAGCCCTTCTGGGCCCGCCTTTTCTGGTATGCTGCTTGCCCTTTGGCTACTTGGTTCCCACTATACCCTCTCCAGTGTGTGTGACGCGATGGTGCCAGCACCTGAAAGCTGTATTTGTCGTGTAATTGCTTTAGGCAGGCATTTTGTGCTCTAAGGTGACTAAAGCCTCACTCACAGGACATTTGTGAACATTCTGAGAATGTTATCCATCTGAATTATCTTTGTCACTGTTACTACATGTGATAAAATGTTAATTGATTATTTGGAGAAAAATAACTTCATAAATGAGGAAGATGCAGGTTAGCTCTTTACCTGTAGGCATTAGCAATTATAATGGATGGAATTATCACCAGCCAGACATGTAGGTTACCGCTGTGCGGTAGGCTACCCAGGCCACTCTCCGAATGTGAAAAAAATGTGAGTGTGAAGTTGCATTCATCTCTCCCCTGAGTAACAGACCTGCATGTCCAACTCTGCGGGACATTTGCATAGGAGGGTAGCACAGGCAAGTTCTAACTCATTAGGCTCCAAACCAGACATCCCTTTTTTCTAACTAACCCTTTGGACTCTAATTATGCATTTTGAGGATCTTCTGGGCCTTTCTCCATAACTGCCGTTTGCCATCTAATTTGTGAAAAATATTTACCTATTTTATTTTGCTCATTTTTTTCGACCCATATTATATTTTCAGCAATGCTGATTTTTTCTTTTCCTTCTAATTCCACCTTTATTTCTGTCTTACCTTTTTTTTTCTCACACTATTTTCCTAAACCCTTTTTTGGAGCACTTTTATCTCTGCTTTGTGCTCTTCAGTTCATGTAGCTGCTTGCATCATTAAATTAAAATGATTGCTATACTTTGTATTGGATTCAATTTGTTGGTGCATGTTCTTTGGCTGTTTTTCACCATTCCTTCCCATTTCTCTCCTTCCTGTACCCTTTCGATTAATAATTTTTGAAGGAGGCTAGCTTTTTTGAAGTAGCTATTTGTAGGCATTATGTATTGGAGAGGAATGGGTGGACCATGTTTTAATAATATGGTTCTTCACTTACACTAGTATTAACTATTAGAAATATCTTTCTTTTGTTAATTGGCAAGATTAATTAGAAGCCACAGGTAGGTAAGAAACTTAATATAACTTTATAATTTTTTGTAATATATTAAAATATAAATTTCAAAAGAATCCACTGAATTTATAGAAAGTATTGGTAATTATTTTAAAAGTGGGATTTACTCTATTATCTAAAAACATCACTATGGAATTTTTTAAAAATTTAAAATATCCTCTTTTTACATGGCAATATTTGGAAATATATGGTATACCTGACACATCTTGCTCATAGTTGTAAAAGGAATGAAAAATAAACATAAAATATTTTTAAAATTATTACTTTCACTTTACTGTGGACACAACACTGAACTAGTGTTCAAATGTATTACTATAAAGCACACAAGGGTTTAATTGGCAGTATATGAAGGCTGTCCAGAAAGTATCCAGCCACATAATATGAAAAATAGCATTAACAATGGCTGGATACTTTCCAGACAGCCCTATGGATGTAGATATGTAAACACCATGAGAACAAGTTTTTGTCACTGTTCTGTGACTTATGCCCTGGAATAGCCATGTGACATAGTAGATGTTAAAAAACTCCTAGTTTTCTTTCCAGGTTAACCTGTAATTAGAATGCTTCTTTTGTGATAACTTACTACTATTTCACTGTATAAGTTTGAGAAACATGATGATTTACCAATACTTCATTGAATCTTCATAGCAAGCTAATGAAAGTGATACTATTAACATTCCCCCATTATGGATGAGGAAAGTGCAGCTTCAAGAGGATAAGTAACTTGTCTAAGAAAACAAAGCTAGTGAGTGGAGGAGTTAGTTGGGCTTCTAATCCAGGCAGTGGGATTTCAGAGCCCAAGCTTTTAATCACTAGACTCTGCTACTGCCATACCTATTACAATGTGGAAGACCCTATCACACATCATACATGTACTATTTCTAAATATAAACGATCTTATAGAATAAGTGTTATTTTCTTGATGAGGAAACCAATGCTCAGAGATGTGAAGTACTTGAGCCAACCAAGAGCATAGACTTAGGATGAGTGGGCAAGTATCCTGGGCATAGGAGACCCAAAGCCCGTGTGTTCTCCTTACACTACGCTGCCTCTTGCTACATCATACTATCTCACACACACCAACAGTATGAGTTGGGGTCAAAAGCATGGTAGACATGCTTTTGTATGTATATGGGGATGGTACTGGGCGGTGAGGAGGAGTTGTACCTTGATTAATCCATTCCTGGAAATGTATTGCCTTATTACCTGGATAAATGGATAAATATCTGCTTTCATTTTTTATCGAGGTAAAACATAAATACATAATTTACCATCTTTAAGTGTACAGACCAATAGTAATAAATATGTTTATATTATTTTTTTCTTTTCAATGGCTGAATATCTTGACATGCTATTAAACTAAACCGACTTGAAAATGACTTGAGAGATTTCAGAAGATGGTAAGACCTTAAAATTATACATTTCTTGAAGCTGTCTTGATTTTCTAAAATATTTATTGAGAATTTAGATATATCAGGAATTATTTCCAAACTCTTAATGTTTTAGAAGTGAGAAACAAGAAATTCTCTTTAGGATTCATCCACACATTTAGTTTTTGGTCATTTTTCATTCATATAAACCCCTTAAACATCCCTGGCAGTGCACCCGAAAGTTTCGTACTCAGCTTTCAGTAGTAACAGCTGGAGTGACGTCAACAGCAGATGGGCCAGGCAGCAGAAAGGACCCAGAGAGCTCTCGGAACTGAAGGTGACCTGACATGTGAGGGTGGTCAGGAGTCAGGTGACAGGACAGATGAAGAGGACGAAGAACTGCAGGGCTCTGGGAAGGGAAACACATTCCCATCTACCTTTCTGCTAGATGAAAGAATGGTAATAGCAACACTTCTTTTGCACCTAATAGTATTTCTAGGTCCCTATTTCCAAACCAAGTAAAGGATTTGCTTTGGGAAACAGCAAATTTGTGCCTCCAGATGGATGAATATACTTTCCAGAACTGATCTTAAATTGCATAGGTTTAATAGTAATCTTCGATTCATTATATTGGTTTAAACAAAATGGGGAATTTATTGATTCATGTAACTGGAAATCTTTAACGGAAAGACTGGTTTTAGGTATTGTTTGGTTTAGAGCCTTAAACATTGTCATCAGGACTCCATCTCTCTATATCTCAATAAGCAAAAAGGACTGGTGATAGACCCAGGCTCAACTTATCCACCTATCCACGCTAGCAAAATGATAGTCTTTTTATATTGTTGTGGCATAAAAGTCCCTGGATGAACCCTGATTGGCCAAGCTTGGGTCACATGCCCATCTCTGAACCAATCACTGTGACTGGGAAGAGGGTATTGTAGCTTGTCCGACTTTGAGTCACATGTTCACCTTTGTGATTAAAGACAAACAAGATCTACACTATCCTTGGTAAGGATTCTCCATTAACTAATTGGTAGAGATTTCCCATAGCAGACGGATGAAAAAGAAAAGCTATGCAGGAATATAAGACAATAGATATTCACACTAATTACTATGCATTTATTTGTGAATATATTTCATGTTCTTAAGAGTCTGGGGCTGAAAAATATAGCCAATTATGTTTTTCCCTTTGTGTATACACTTAAAATGGTAATAATGAGTAGCATTTGTTATTTGCCTACAATCTGTCACTCTACGAGGCATTTTATATATGTTTTCTCATTTAAATCCTACAATTGCCTTACCATTATTACTGCTTTACAAATCAAGGATTGAAGTTCAGTGAGATTAACTTTCTCTAGGCTACACAGAAAGCAACATTTGCTGCAGAAGAATTTATCCTACTTAGTGTTAGTTACCACGTCATTGTAATTTCTGCAGAGTGTCCTAATACATAGGACACTGTCATTAATATTCTGGGTGTACATCAATAGTAATATCAACAATAATGAGTAGTAGAGGTATCTTTACACAAATAATAATACATTAGTTACTAACATTTATTTGACACTATGTACCAGGCCTTAATGCCACAATGATTTTTTAAAATTATAAATCAGGTCATGTCATCTCTCTAAAAGTCCTCCTCGAGTCACTTTGCACTTACAATGAAACCTAAACTTTTCAGCATGTCCTAAAAGGCCCCGATTGTCTCACTAACTTCAATTCACACTCTTCCTCCCCTTGCTTATTTTGCAACACATCAAGTTCTTTTTCAGTTCAGCACATTTGCACTTGTTATTTCATCCTCTGGAAGGTTTTTGCCCTTTTGTTGTTGTTGTTGTTGCTGCTGTTATTCTTTGCAGGGCTGATTCTCTCTTATTCTTCAGATCTCAGCAGAAATATCACCTGAAAGAAAGGCTTCCCAGGACCACCTATTAAAGCAATCCCTGCCCTCACCAGTTTATTTGTCTCATATCCTCTTCTTTCTTTCTTTCATGCTGTTTATGGTCTATAATGGTCTATCTTGTGTTATTCATGTGTCCTCAGCACTGTGAGCACAGGGCCAAGCACATATGAGGCACTCAGCACTCTCTGAGGAAAGAAGAACACTACTAGAATCCTAGCTTACACCAATAAGGACATGACGGGTTAGATGGGTGTTGGCAAAGTGTCCAACTGTTGCATAGCCAGTAAGCAGCAGAGCCCATTTTCAAAGTCTCTTTACCTGGTTCCAGAGCCTGTCCACTCATTGTCCTTATTGGTTTGGAGCTTTCCTAGGTCCTAGTTAGAACTGGAACTAAGCAACATCATAGTATTCCAATACCATTTTCCCCCAGGGGAAAAATATTGATTGCTTATCCACTTAGAGTCATTTGTAAAGTATAAGGCAAGGATATTTCTGTCCTTCTAGAAATTTTCTTTACTTTGCAGAACTATTCTTGGCACTTTAATGACTCAGTATCAACAACACGAATTTTATTACAGCTGTCGAATTCCTGAAAATATTTCAAGCTCTACATGGCATTGCTAAATATGAAACCAATTACATAATGGATGAAATCTTCCTTATTGAGGATCTCCAATTAATCCATTATCTGAATATGAATAGACCAGATGTAGTTTTATGATTCCTCCTCCTTCTCCTCTTTCTCCCTACCCTTGTGAAAAATGGCATGTCTCACTCCTCAGGATAACTGTGGTATTTATTTCCTTGCCTAGATGAAGAGACCAGCTAGTCATTCCTAATTTCCTTGTAATCATCTTTTAAGTAAGAACCAAAGCACTTTTCCCTAATTGTCCTGTCCTGAATCTATGAAATTATCTCTATTTATGAGCTGAATGATTTGGAGAGAAGGGTAAAAATCAGAAGCCCAGAGTTCTAATTTGGGTTATAACATTACTAGTTGCAATACAGCCCTACAAGGGAGAGGAGGGCAAAGAAAGGAACATTGAGTTCCCACTCTATTAGTCACTCGATATTTATATTCTTATTTAATTTACTCCAAACTCCAATTAGGTCATTATTATCACATTTCAAAAATGAAAAATAGGTACATGAAAGTTATATCAATTTCCTAAAAGGATAAAGGTGGTAGTAGGTAACAGAGATGGAATTCAAAGGATGGTGTGGCTGAGCCCAAAAGCCCCCACATGAACCTTGCCATCACCCTAGAAGACGGCACCAGGCAGTGGAAGAATTCTTCATTTTCCACTATTCACAACATATCCATGAAGTCTGGTTTATCCATAAATGCTTATGAAATAAAGTTGAAGGAAGCCCTGCATGTGACATGGGGAAGGGCAGAGAAAAACAGGTAGAAACTGAGAGGGGATTCCACCAGGAGGTGGGTAACAATGCAGAGAACACAAAGGAATGTTGGCTCCCTTGTGAATAAATGAGTAAATGCTAACTGAACAGAGCTGGTCCTTGGCAGGAGAGTGAGGTATTGAAAGTTTGCTTTGTGTGTTTCTTTTTCCCTCCTTATCCCCTCCCAGCCTTCCAGGTGCCCACCATGAGTGGAGCAATGGAGCATCTTATTCTGAAATCACAGTCCACAGGTTCCCTTCCTGAAAAGCACGAGACAGGGAGGGGGAGGCGAAGCTAAGGGCCTAGGGACAGAAGGGAACAAACGAATACCTCAAAAATGCTCCTCTCCGTGAATTCTAGCCCAGAGGAAGCACTGAACTGGGAAAGCAAGTACAAATCCTGAATGCCATTAACCTCCTTTGTCATGGCCTAGTTTTGTAATGTGGTCTGTCTAAGGTTGCCAGATACAGCACGTAAAAAAATTCAGGATGCTCAGTTACATTTGAATTTTACGTAAACATCAGATAATTTTTAGTATGTCCCATGCAACATTTGTAACATACTTTTCCAAAAAAAATTATTCATTGTTTATCTGAAATTCAAATTTAACCGTATTTCCTGTATTTTATTTGGCAGCCCAATCTGACACTCATTTGTTAAAAATACTAAAATGTGCAATAATGTCACTCTCGCATTCATAGGTGACTATTAAGAAAATCCTCCGCAGACTGAGCAATCCCAGTTAGCCCTTTGTTCACGGCCAGGCTGGGGCCTGCAAGCTGCTGCCACCAGAGGCTCCTCTGGGGATGTGACATTTGGGTCTTGGCATATCAAAAGAACGTGAGAAATGGGGTGAGAGAAAAAGGAAAGGAAGGAATGAATTAGACCCAGCAGTCCCCAACCTTTTCGGCACCAGTGATCAGTTTCATGGAAAACAATTTTTCCTTGGTTGCGGGGCAGGGCAGGGAATGGGGAGCCGCTGTAAATACAGGTGAAATTTCCCTCACTCACCCTGCCCCACCTCCTGCAGTGTGGTGGGGTTCCTAAGAGGCCACAGACTGGTACCGGTCTGCTGCCCAGGGTTTGAGGACCGCAAGATTAGAGGTCTCTCTTTGCCTCTGCTTCCACATAAGTTGCAGTAAGAATCTTCATTTATATCTCTTTTGTAGTCTAAAACTAGTGAAGGACATCTGTAAGTCACCATGTATTTTTTTTTTATTTCAGCATATTACGGGGGCACAAATGTTTATGTTACCTATATTGCCTTTGCTCCACCCGAGTCAAAGCTTCAAGCGTGTCCATCCCCCAGACAGTTGCGCACCACGCTCATTAGGTGTGTGTATAAACGTGCCCTCCTCCCCACACGTGCCCTACACCGGATGAATGTTATTTTACTAAATGTGCACATAAGTGTTGATCAATGAATACCATTTTGATGGTGAGTACATGTGGTGTTTGTTTTTCCATTCTTGTGATACTTCACTTTGAAGGATGGGCTCCAGCTCTATCCAGGATAACACAGAGGTGCTAGACCACCATTGTTTTTTCTGGCTGAGTAGAACTCCATGGTATACATACACCACATTTTATTAATCCACTCCTGTATTGACGGGCACTTGGGTCGTTTCCACATCTTTGCATTTGAATACACTTTCCTCAGCCTTGACTCTCTCAATTGTGCTGCTACATTCCCTGCAGCCCTCTCAACAACTGACCCTGATGGGGGCTTCCTTTCTCTTCTAACCACCGAAAGCAGCAGTCCCCAACCTTTCTGACAGCAGGGACCGGTTTCGTGGAAGACAGATCTTCCACAGACAGGTGGGTGGATGGGTGTTGCCGCCTTGGCTCCACCTCAGAATACCAGGCTATTGTTTGATTGTCATGCGAAGCACGCAACCTGGATCCCTCCCACGCATGCGCAGTTTGCAGTGGGGTTCCCCAGGGTCTGATGCTGCGGCTGATCTGACGGAGGGCACGGCTTGGGGGGTGATGGGAGAGATGGGGAGCAGCTGTGGGTGTAGGTGGGGCTTCACTTGCTGGCCCTGCACTCGCCTCCTGCTGTGGGAGGGGTGAAGTGGGGAGGTAGAAGGGGGCTGGGGGACCACAGACCTAAAGAATTCCTGCATGATTAATTTTATAACTGGGAGGAAGGAGAGATTGCACTTTGATAAAAATGCAACTCATCACTCCCAAATATAGTAATTCAGCCCTCTCCCTCCCTTCCCAAATCTACAAGATCTCATCTTCCATATAATTTGCTAAAAATTGTAGCCATTAAATAGCTTCAGAAATGGTAGCCATAAAAGAAAATAAGCAGTAATCAATAATAATTTTAAAAATGCTTAACCAATTGCAGATATTGCGTTTTCTCATAAAAATAACTCTGGAGAAGGCAGCCTACAAACATTTTCCTTTTTCATGATTATGGCTTATGCAAAAAAGGCTGCTTGCCCTTGTCTTCAGGTGTCAGGTAAAGTTCCAGAAGGTACTAAAGTGGGGTGGAGGGATTATTTGAATATTCAGGCAGACTTTAACATTTTTATTCATAACTTCTTCTTCAGAAGTTCAGCTATGCCTCAGGAAGAAGGTGAGGGTCAAGTACATTTTGAAAAGCTCCTCGCGGAATTTCTTTTCCTCCTCCTTTCAACCACCCATCCTTAAGAAGCTGCTTGGTTATGTGGTCACTGACAGAAGTGTGCACCCTTTTTAGCCTTCTTAAGGTCTGATGCCTCCAGGACTAATGGGGTGGCCTTTTAAAAATGGGCTTTCACTGTGGTGGATTCACTAAAGTCACTTACAGGACAAGTGTCATTGCCTGGAGTTTATTAGCTCATCTTCAGTAGTGGCCAGATGGTTAGTGAGAGCAGCATTGACCCTGGCTCTCAGGTCAAGATTTATTTCTCTGGCTCTTCCTCTTCCTCTGAGAGGAGAGAAACAGGGGAACAATTGCTAAGCTGTCTTCCAGAGCTAAAACTAAGTTATGTGACTGCCACTGCCACCCAGAAGGCTGTTGTGACTGTTAATGCACCAGCCAACTGTGTAGCAACAAACAATATATTCTTCTGTGCAGAACAAAAGTGTTTTTCTTGACTTTCCCTTATGATTAATTTTTTAAGAAATTTATTAGTGACAGTAATCTAATGCTTCACACTTATCATGTATCTATTTTCTTTTAGGAATCTATTCCAGTTCTGTAATTGTCATGGTTATTATTATTGCTATAATTGCAAGTAGAAAATAAAAACATATGGATGTTATTTGTTTGGATTCAAAGAAGACATGATTTCTAACACAGTGGCCTCAAGCAAAACTCCATGCTGGACAGATGAAAGCCGTGAGGCAAAGCAAAATGAGAGCCTTCCCTATCCTTATGGGTCAACAGTGACGGATCAATGGAACAGATTGAGAAAAAGTGGAAATCAATGAGCTGCACTTTCTTGTAACAGATAACAAACCTTATCCTTAAATCCTTGCAACCGCTTTACAAACTCATATGTGGGAGCTAAAAAAAGCTGATCTCATGGAGGTGATGAATAGAATGGTGGTAACCAGAGGCAGGAAGGGCAGTTGGGAGGGGAAGATGAAGAGAGATTGGTCAATGGGTACAAACATACAGTTAAACAGAAATAATATTAATAAGTTCTAGTGTTCAGTGGCATAATAGGGTCACTACAGTTAACAATAATTTATTGTATATTTCAAAATAACTAGAAGAATAGATTTGTAATGTTCCCAACATAAAGATATATATCATAAATGTTTGAGGTGATGGATATCCCAATTATCCAGATTTGATCATTATACATTGTATATTTGTATCAAAATATCCCATGTTCCCCCATAATAATTATACATAAAAATATTTTAAAAGATGGGAAAGTGTGTTAGAATAAAATATAGCTTAGTTTTTAAAAAATAAACTTTTTATTTTAAAAGCAATATGGAGATACCTCAATGAGATACAAGTAGAACTACCATTTGACTCAGCAATCCCGTTACTGGGCATCTACCCAAAAGAGCAAAAGTCGCTCTATGAAAAAGACACCTGCACTCGAATGTTCATAGCAGCGCAATTCACAATTGCAAAGATGTGGAAACAACCCAAGTGTCCATCAATACATGAGTGCATTAATAAA